>CM074179.1:54382151-54476151 GCA_037179385.1 Holothuria scabra | reverse complement strand
AACTTAACAGTGAGGATATAGGTCTGGCCTACGCTCAAAAAAGCGACATATTTTCCATGCAGACGTTACGGCTGCGCTTGTTTCGTGCAACCGGTACCTCTATAAAGGTATGCTACCGGTACCCATATGAGAGCGCCCTCTGTCAGTTTCCACTTGGACGGGCCAGCCCCTTTGATGACATTGTTAATAATGGTTGTCCACGCTCCCTCCAAGAAATAGTTTTTGCTACTAGCGCCATTTGAGAAAAGCCGGTATGCCACGTTGCAAAGTGAGTAGGCGTATGGGCTTCTCTGCTGGCCGGGGAAGGGGTGGGGGTTGCAAGATGGAATCTACCCGAAAAATATTAACAGTCTGCCCAATTTCCCGGCAAATGATACCGCATTAACATATCTCCAAGTTTGAACGAAACCGAAGAAAACGGGATGAATGGATGTTTTCTCGTGGGTTTGATTTAACGACATACTAGATAAACTTCATTGTCAGCTGGAGGTAGAACAGCCTTCTCTGCACGAAATATGAAACCCTGAAAGAAAGACTATCTAATCTTTCCTCCAATATCGGTATCGGTTAGCGCGGAGCGTACAGAAAAGTTTGAAAAGTCGCAACACCACAACAGGCTGGAAGTAGCATTTGCTTGCAAGTAAAACTTAACTTGAAGCCAGTCGTTTGTTGAGTTTTCGTTTTGCAAAAGAGCTATCCGCTCTCCGAAAAACTGAACCGCTGCCCCGTCCCCCTTCACCACCCACCCCGAAAAAACCTCCGTGGGGACACTTACTCCGTGAAGGAGGATCTGCTTCTTGGTCGTTCGATTAAAGTGTTATTTTTTCATTTAACATTTCAAAAGGGGAAAGCAAAAATAATTCAACTGCTGTGCATCAAGTTCTTGAAAACTGTGCTTCTCCATAGCCACATCATGCTAATGCAAGTAGTGAACCATAGAAGCTGCTATGGGGTGAGAGATCAAGGAGTTGCTCTAGCAACTCCCTGGAGAGATCATGAGAAGGCACGGAGTACCATGGTTGTTGTTCATTATTCCGAAGGATCGTTTTCCGAATGAATATCTCTCCGAACAAGACAAGTTCCGGTTTTGCGATCGTGACACAGGGCCAAAAGGACTTCATTGACTCTTTCCCGAATTTGTCTAAAAAAAATTATGGCAAAAGGACCCTTAAACCTGATTTTCCGGGTTCAAAGGGCATCAAATAATAATTTGGACAATAAAATGTGCAACCTTCCACTTTGTAGTGTTTATCTTTTCAAGGTCAAACTTGTATGAACAGGTTAAAAATCTCAGTGAGCAGTGGCTCCCTGCCTCCATGCATATCAGGACCCTGGTGAGTCTTTTGAGTCTAACCTGTGAGGTGAAGGTCTGTCCAAACGCCGTAATCACGATACTGACTTTGAGTTATTGGGTGATAATTCGGGAATAATTCAGAATATTTGAACCTGATCCTCTAGTCGGAATAAAGGCCCTTCGGAATAACGAATCTTCGGAATGATAACGGTTCAAGTTTCACATTCCGGCCATCGAACCTTAGGCATAACGGTCCTAATGTTAGATTCGTAATAACAGAATGACAAACGTTAGGAAAAATGGTCCTAATGTTTGATTCGGAATAACGGCCCTTCTGTCGGAATCACAACCCTTCGGGATACCGATTCATATGTTTAATTCGAAATAATGAACCTTTGGAATAATGCCCCTTGGGAATATTGATCAGACGCCGAGTGCCACATGGGTGAAACTTGAAATTTAATGTTTGGGCTAGTCCCCCTTTTCCCCGCGATCTTCGACTATGGTAATGGAGTAAAAGCTACCCGATTTAACCAGATATTTTTTCTTCCTCTCTACATTTACCCAAATTTCGGGTCAATGGCAGTGTAAGCCAACCCTTTCAAGTTTCACACAATTTACTGTGGCTCAGATTGTAAGCTGCAAAGTAGTGACCACTTGTACATACCTGGGCCACCCGAATACATCCCCTTTCAGCCTCCTAATAACTATTAGAAACATAACATTACATAAAAAAAAAATTACAGGTCAGAAGATGGTTTTCGGGTCAAGTTTGGGGCAATCTACACACCTGTACAACTTTCCGCAGCTATACACCTGTACAACTTTCCACCTGTCTAGTCGGCATAATCTGGCTTGTCTGCGAACTTTTGCCAATATTCTACAATTAGTCGTATAAAGCTTTGCGCAAGACTGTGAGGTAGGGCAGGGGATAATCTGTCTATGTGATAAGGAACAAGTGCTGTTGAAGTTCGACTAACGTTGTCCCAGGTCAAATTAAGATTTGATTATGTTTAACGGGCACGTACTCTATGTTCTCAGCAATCTGTGGGTGTTGGGGAGGGGTTCTAGTATATCCATTTACCCGCCTCGAAAGGATGATTTTAAATACACGTCTGTCAGGTCTGTATAGGCGGTCCTTTCACTATTTACCCATGAATTTTTTCAATAAGTCATAATATTATGACTGAATTACAAATGCCACCATGATAGGTATGTAAGTAGCTTCCGGTCTCTTGGAAAATAAAGTTTTATAGTTTCACTTTGCGAGACTATGATTAACCCTTTACCGTTGTTTGGGTCCTTTTGGACCCATACGGAGAGCTCGGCTGTCACCCAACTTTACTGTTTCACGCGGAGCTCGAAACTGCGAGTAGCTACCCGAAAATTCGGCCACAACAACGAGAGAGACAATAGTTTAAGGTCACGGGGTCAATGGCCTACGGAGCTGATGCGGGGCGGGCTACGTCCGCTTTTCCGCCCACTCCCGAGCCGCGCAAATATGCCCCGATCGGAGCACAACGGTAAAGGGTTAATATGCGTTCCAAATTTACAGGTACGCCATAACCAAACAGAGTACTAGAAGTATAGCATGCTCGCCACCTTAGTCGATATCCGACCCGTATCCTACGTGCAAGCAGATTTGTGTCACTCGCGGCCGCATTGTGCGGAATTCGAATCTAAAATTCAACTTGATCAATAAAGACTGTAGACAGGTAGAACAAATATTCACCCAGTCATGTTTATTTAAATGGCATGGACTTCGAAAGATTTTCTCAATTCGGACCCTTTTCCCTGGCCCCTCCAGGTCCTGTACGTTCCTCCAGCCGGACACTTGTTACAGTCTTTTGTATGAATCGGATAAAGTTGTGACTCCAAAGTCGAAATCTTGGACATCAGGGGCGCAACTCTCTAATTGAGAGAGCTGGGTGCGAAACGTATACTGTCCGCCTGTCCACGTGGATTTGAAACTGTGCACACGTAGCGTGCGCCGAGAGCGCTGATCGAGAAGCCCCGCGAAGGCCCAAATAGATCGGGTTCAGGGGTCGGTCTACACTCTTAAAATGTTGGTTAAAAAAGTTCACCAACACTGGTCACGTATGTCAAATACCTGAAATTGGGTAAAGTTTTTCCCAATATGTGTTGTTTATTTGGTTGCCCCACAAGCTGGTTACCCAATTAAGTGGTAATTAAAAAACCTCTTGGATAACCCATTAATCAACAACTATTGGGTAAACTTTAACCAATTTCAGGTATTTGACTTACTTGACCAGTGTTGGTTAGTTTTTTAACCAATTTTTTTAGAGTGTAGGAGCCCTTGGTGGGGTCCGGGGCGAAGCCCCCGGATTTGGATTTCCGTATTTCAGGATCTTCAGAAAAGCTGTTTTGGGAGGGAAACTTTCCAGTGTTTTGTCCTTTCAGAGTGTTTTAGTACATTTTCCTTCGGAAAAGGGGCTAGTTTGATCACAAAGTTAGTACAATTGTGCGCTTTCCTGTTTTTGCTAGCTCGTCTGAAAATTGTCAGTCAGTCAGTGATACATAATCACTGTCTCACACAAGAATATTTTCCTGAGGCAAAAAAGTGTTACATTATTTGTTGTCCGGAGTGGTTACACCCAGACAACAAATATCCATTACGAGCCCCTCCCCCCTTGACGGAAATTGAAACGTAGTAGCGGCTATTTTCAAACCGATAATTTTTCCTCCTACTAGTACGGCTCTATTTAGCTCAGCATTGAGTGACTTATCGAGTCGTTGCAAAATGGAGATTTGCTGGTCGATTGGTTGGCCAAAAGATGCTAATATAGTCGTAACGTTTCCGAGAATATAAAGAGTGAGCTCGATCGATATTCGTGTTAGGTTGCATAATAAACATACCTGAGTCGCAGTGTGTGAGCTTCCAATTGTGTGTGTGTGGGGGGGGGGGGGGGGGTATCTACCGGAAAGACTATCTAAGCGAAGCTACCATTTGTTTGGCCAAGAAAATTTTCAAAAATTGTGACTCCTCAGCAGTAATGGCATTGTCCAGGCCAACAAGGCATTACTTTGGGCTTAGAAAATTGACAACTGACAAGCTGTTATAAGCAGAGCGCATCAATGAGCTGGATATTCGATTTTTTAGTGGAGGCATGTGAGCCAAAGAGCTATGCGTACACAGTATGCGTTGACATCTTAGCACATACGGTAAAAACTGGCATAGCTAACGTCTACTGACTACGAAATAGCTGACATCTATTTTGCAGGCCAACAGTTAGTTCATCTGATTGCATATGCATGTGGTGCCAGTGGCGTGCCCAGGAATTGTTATGTGGGGGCAAATGAAGAATCTCCCGATTGCATTGTTTGCTAAACGCAAAACAGTGACTGATAAAGGATATTTAGTTGAATAGTATATTGGGGATGTCAGGAACTGCTGTTGGCCTCGTGGTTTCCAATTGAAAGCGAAAGTATAGCATATGTTTCAATTCAGAGTTTTCAAGGTTTGATTGTTCCCTGTTCTGAAAGGGGTTCCCCTTTCCCCCTCTCATTCGGATTTTTATTGCTTATTTTAGCGCTAGTCTCAACGGGTAAGGTCCCGGGTCCACCTTAGGGCCTCTAGTGGGGTTCAGGGGCAAAGCCCCGGTGGGGGTCCTGACAAATTTAATTGGCATAGTGAAAAAACACAACCTATGACACAGCCGGAAAAGTAAGTGAAACGTGGCATCCTGTCCGAAAGACTAAGTGGAAGGCACCACAAGTTGACCAGGAGCATGTAGAAAATTTTGAAAACTCACGCTAAATTTAGATAGCCGAAAATGTCGAAGTCAATCTTTGGGGAAGTGTTGCTTTATCGCGACCGCGATGTTGCGTCCGGAATGCCCCATTCTCACCGTCGAGAGTTGTGAAGATACCTTATACAGCCAATTCATACTCAACTAGGCAATTAATGATTGGACCTATACATACACTAGCCTTGATAAACTGTATTGTTTTTCTAGTGTCCATCATATGTACTTTGTTTTTAGTATTTGTTAAAAAATACCTCTGTTGATGATTGTTGTACATATGAGAAATAAATTGAATTGAATTGAATTGAATTGAATACAGCCTTGCACAACAGCAACAGTGTAGTCTATGAATAATTCAACATAAATTTTAGAATGTTGTAGCTCCAAGACATGAACGAAAACTGAAAATCTAGAGATGTAGATGCATGGTGGGGATGTGTAGCTATAGGCAATCATCCATTATGACTATCGAGATTATTTTTTATGGGGGCAGATAAGAAAAAAGCAGGGCACAGCATGGGAAGAGTGGGGATGACTAGCTTTTGTGGGGATCCCTGTAGTTACGCCACTGATTGGAGTCTAGGCACAGGGTCAGTACTCCTCCTGTGCTATTAGGCTACTACGTGACTTGTAATCATATTGAAGTTGAACGTCACGGTGACTTTTTCGATATCGGAGAAATATGAGATTTTGATTTCTTCCCCCTTTTTTGACCACGGAGGCTCTACGGTACAAGGTAGAACCTCCTTGGTATGACCAACAATTGGCCTAAGCTAGTCGGAGTTTTAACAATGAGCTTCGACCTTTATCTTGCTGTATCTGATGTATCCTTCTTTTGTCACCCTTACCGCGTGCATCCTGCCATGAAATTATTACGTAACATCATCGTGGTCGTACTGTGTGCAGCTGTTCATAATCAAAGCTGATGGTGCGTGTCAAAGGATTCATTTGAGTAATTTATACTCCTCCATTCATTCCTTTCTTTAAAGATAAACTTGAACTCGTGAAAAGCGAGTGACGTAAGTAGTAGCCTGTATTACGTTTCCACTTCGGCCGTACTGAATTCAAGCGGAACTTGAAATTGTAACTAAGCCTTGTGTACAGTAGACTAATGTACTGGGTATTTAGAATCAAGGTACTTCTGCACTTGGGCCGTAAAAGTGTGTGTATTAAGATCTAGTATGCTGAAGGAAAGGTTTTGGCGTAAAGTCAAAATGTTTGAAGCTGGCAGCGTAAGTTTTGGTCTCGTCGAACGGCTTTTTGCCAGAGAGTCGGGAGGACTTGATAGAAAATAAAGTTTTTGTGATACATAGTATGCAATAATCCAGTTTATGTTCAAGAGGTGTGCCATCCCGACAAATATGGATAATTCCCTAACTTTAAAAAAGTAGGACAGTGTCCACGATAATCAGCCCTGATAGCATAACTTGCTTTCTACGCAGATCCGACTTTTACTTTACATAAATATGTCCTTTCCCTTAAAATCTGAAAATAGTCACCCAAACTTGTATTGAAACACCAGGAAGTCATCATAGCAGTCAGCTATAATGTATGTGTCTTCATCGTCTTCTCTCATTTTTGAATAGTGGGGAGATGGCGGCGTATGCCCATTCTTTTCAGATTTTCCCCAGGCACAAACTATGTTCCTGCATGGTTAGGGAGAGGGTATCTTAGAACTAGTCGTGGGTCTATTAAAAATGTTTTTCAAACTGCCACAATTTTCGCACGCCAGTTAATCGTTCAACCTTTACTTCAATCAATACCTTTAACTTTTTTATTAGTGTATAAATGTAAAAGCGTCTAAGAACATTACATCTGATATTGTAACCCTTAAAAGTCTTCATCGGGCTTCTGGAGCATTAAACCCCATGAGCTGTAGGCCTCGGCCTCTAAATTTCACATGGACTTTGCCCCAGGATCCCACCAGTACCCCGTTTTGGGTTTTGCTCTTCGACTTAACATGCACGCTACATTTGCACAATTTGTGTATTTGTCATGATTAACCCCGTCCTTCACTTAAACACTCAAAGTTCTGTTGAAAGTCTCTGGTTGAAACCCCGCATCGCCCCACATATCGCCCCGTTGAAAAAATCTACTGCGCCCCAGTTTAGGATAGGATAGTTTAACTTTTAGCGCAACAGCCTGATCACTCATGCAGTGAAAACATGACCATCAAATTGTGTGACAAACGAAGCAACTCCCACTATTGTTAAAATCAACCAATTTTGTCACTACTCACCACTTTTGTCACAATTTTGTCAGGGTTACCACTTTCTGTCACAAAAATCACAACTCAGTGATTATGATTGACCAGGGAGTTGCAACAGAGTCACTGTTCAGTCCGCGATTATGTCAACATTTTTGTAGCGACTGTCAACCACTTTTGTCAAAAAAGTCCTTATCACTACTTTCCACCTTTTATCATCGTAAGTATTCTAGAATTAATTTTACACCGGTATAAAGTGAAGTAGCTATGGGCCTAGATCCCGGAGGACTGGAGGATGGGGAATATATCCCCCAAACTGACTACGGGGCGTGGTCAACGTTATTATCCTTCGGTGATGTTCAGTCTAGATCTGACATACGTGCATGGTGTTTTTTTTTTTTTTTTTTTTTTTTTTGTTTGTTTGTTTGTTTGTTTGTTTTTGCTGGCAAGTACATTTACTATCGTCTCAACCATAATTAGGTGTTCCTCTGGATTACGTGTGTACCGGTAATAATTATGAAATGATGTTCAGCAGGTACGCTAAATCATACTTTTTACATTTCTCAAAGTGTATGTAGCCGTAAAGGTTTCTGTTATTACTCAAGCTCGGCAGTCTTTCATAATCACTCAAAATCTCACTACCGGTCACATTATGATTTTGAAATTGATGATTTGCATAACTTCGCCAACGTGCAGGTCGTGTAATGGTCTCCGAATTCAATTTCTAGTAAAAGCAGGGATTGTCTTAACAGCTTCCCGCTAAAAGTAACGAACAATTCGATCTCACATGAACTGATATAACCTTTCGCCTATTTCTTACGTCTTTCAACTATCTTTTATCATAGTGAATACCGAGCAAGCAAGATAAAATAAGGTAGCATGGAGCTACTACCTGAACCAACTTGGTCCATGTTGAGCGCAGTCAGTAATTGCTAATGATAAGAAGCTATACTCCACGGATAAAGCACCCTTTCCCTATCATTCTTATTTTGAAAGGAAGGGGGGAGAGAAAATTATCGCACCAATTCAATGACTTTTTCAGTTTATTATGTCTAGCTACGTTCCCACCGCAACTCAAGTGATTTAGGTTCAATTCACCAATCCGTGGAGCCTGGTGAACATTACAATTCGCCCACCCACTAAAGTTGCTGGTTTAATTCAGACCACAAGCCGTTTTTATCTTAACCACAAGATCTGTAATCTGTACTTGGGCACGCGACTTCTCTTCAATGTAGCTTAGCATATGTATCTGCAACACAACACACGGTATATGTACAAAGCATATTGAACATCCCGCCAGCTGGTATGAGTTGACGTGATTGGCCTCCGTTGCGATGACGTATCTAGCTCTTTTTAGCATTTGCACGCTAAAATCACATACAGTGTTTATCGCTCGTTTGCATTGGCCAAAGTGAGATCGACGTCACGGCAGTCACTTCATGTAATCGAGGCTCCTTTTGTTTTTCACGTAATCGAAGATAAGAGGCTCCGTTCGTTGTTTCGAGTGTGAACTGGATTGCTGTATTTTCAAAGTAATTCACACACGCAGAAGGGACAAAGCACCTTTTGTGATGCCAGGTGTAAGAGATATAAGTATTTCCACTAGCTTGATTCGATTAATGCAAGCGTTAAGCTGAAGCACACAGTATATTTGCAGGAGCTTTAAATATCTGATATGAATATCATTTCATTTCGAATAGTGAATTATTTGAGCCTACAATTACCAATGTCAAGAAGGTAAAGGGAAGATTTATTTATGACGCGATTTAACAAGAAATTCTGGGCCCACATACTCACTTATAAATTTAGGATTAAATCCACAACATGGGACTGCAGCCCAGTTTCGTTTTCGTAAAGGCATATAAAACCCAATGTCGGGGTGGGTGGGTACCCTTTTTAGGGAAATTTACCCACAGGTAGGCGATAAACCTTTAGAAATATACGGTAGGTCTAAGATGGACTTTCGAAAAAAACTAAGTTACTACAGGCATTTTCAAATTGACCCAATTAAATAACACTTAACAGAATTTTTTCAAATTAGACTCAGTTATCTCACTTGGTACATAACCTATTCAGAAGAAGCAATATTATAGTAAAATTTGTAAATTGCAGGAAGCAAAGGAATTATCCCAATAAGAAGATGAAATTATTCCCGAACAACTCATATTGCTCCGAAAAAAAGAAATAATTAGAGGGGAATAAGCTCCAGAGACGCTACATAGGCTTTATTATTTGAGAAGTCTCAGACATGAGATTCGTTTGTCAAGGCTGGGTGCATCCAGCTTAAAACACATGGAAAGTGCCGTTTCCGGCCATCTGGAGGGGCTTGAGAGCCCAAAATTTTCTTGTACGCTCCGCGCCAACCGATGGTGGCGCTCCACTTAGATGGTCTTGCCGTGCCTGACCCTCGGATGTACAAGCCCCCCCCCCCCCCAAAAAAAAAAAATCCCATCCAGGCTACGCCTCTGCCTTAACCGCATTTCCGGAACACTGTTATACTGTGATAAGTGTTTCTCTTAACAACGTTCACTTGTAAACTATCTTATATAGTTCTCCTTCAAAAATGAAGGAAATTAATTGAGAGTACCGATCACGACATGCAGTTCAGAATGTTCGTCTTGCATGCAACGATTCAAGTTCAGGACGTTACGTCACAATGGGTGCTAATTATTAAGGAGAACGAAAACTTGATAGTGCCCGCATCGGGCAAACTTACCTTACCCACGCCTATTTACTTCACGGAGATGAAAGACCATACTGTATACCTTGTGACTGTGCCCTCACCGTCAGTCACATTCTCGTTGACTGCTTTGAATACTCACATATTCGCCAGATATACTACACGGTGCCCGACCTGAAAACTTTGTTTGGACAAACGGATTCTTCCCTTGTTCTTGGCTTTTTCAAGGAAAGAAAACTTTATAGAAATTTCTGACATGACTTCCGCTCAGTAATCACTATCCGCTCTGCAATCATTTTAATTGAAATTGACCCCAGGTTTTACTTTTTTACTGTCCCTTTTGTATTTTCTGGGTGTTTTTACCCCAGTTGTATCTTAGGTTAACTTGGTGACACTATATAACACATTCGTGTTGGTGTGTCGTTAAGCTCCATCTAACCAACTAACTTGATATGTAAAATTTGACTATATATACTTTTTTCGTGTTTTCCACCCATATTTTCCAAAGTAAATATGATGCCGTCATCACAGATGCAGCGGACCTCAACTATCGCCTCGGCCCGATTAGCCTTTATGATGACGGCATCGTCTGTCTTAATCGCATTTATCCCCCAATTTAAAGCTTAATTTACTAGTTACACAAGATGGTATGAAGAGCAGCGAAAAAGTGCAAATATATTAGGTTCCATTTGAATTCAAGTATCGATCGAATAATTATAAGGCTAAGTAACTTGCTTAAACCTAAAGCTTTAGTAAAATGGGAAAATTACTTTGCAAATATTTGTTACACCCTAAATTGGAAATTAATTTTTTACCACACCATTTGTTGTTGCTCGGGATGCAAAGATTCAATATTTTCAGTTTCGATGCCTTCATAGAATTATTGTTACTAATGATTTTTTATTTCGTGTTAACATTAAAGATTCACCTGTTTGTTCTTTTTGTAAGGTAGAGAATGAAACTTAAGAACATCTGTCTTGGTTTTGTCCTAAAGTGAAAAGGTTTGGGAGGAAATTTGTTCATTTTGTTTAAGAGAAAAAATTAATTTAAATGACATAAGTGTTCATTTTTGGATATATAGAAAAGACTGAAGAAGAATATCCAATTTTTTCATTTTTTATGCAAAGTATTTTATTTATTCTTGTGTAAACAAAATAGTACAATACCGGATGCAACAAAGTTTTACTATAAGTTTAGGTGCAATATAATACTGAAGTGGAAATTTTTATTTTAAACAGCATTACGACGAAACAAAGGAGAATGAATATAGATCTGTTTTCAGTTTCCTGTAAAAAACATAAAAGTTAATTTCATTCACATTCATTTTCAATTTTTTCAAGATGTTGTATGCATATTTCGGCTAAACACCATTCAAGGTTTTTTGGTTATTGATTTTGTGAAATAGATTGTAACGTTGTAATATTGTATTATACTGCAAACATTGTTAAAAACAATAATGGATTTGCAAATAAAAGAAGTGCAAAAAAAAGTTAAGGCTAAATGCTGTACAAAAGAAGCAAACTGCCTGCCATTCTCTCTCTCTCTCAATCTGAAAATGTTCTTACTCCTTTTTTGTATTGTACCTGTCAATGTTAATTATCATACCATTCTGAGGTATATTTGAGCATTTGCAGATGTGCAGTTTAAGCTAAATTGCGGCGATGGTTTTTAGCCGCCGAACAGCTTGTTATGGTGGAGATTTCTATGGTGTAGTTAGTACAAGTGTTAACTTGCGTAGTGGCTTTTAAAGACTAAGACTTACTTAAGGACATTTAGTTGGTTAGATGAAGTTTTACGGCCCAGTTTCCAACCTATTGCTTCAAGTAGAGCCGGTCACGGCTTTTTTCACTGACTTACTTTAGAAGTGATCAAACTAAGTGTTTAAGAAATTCAATAAAACTGAGTAACAAGTTATTTTTCTTTGGGAACAAGCCTTTCTGTTAGTCTCAAATTGCATGGGCGCCGTCTCCCACAGGGACACGGGGACGAGTCCCCACCAAAAATTTCAGAGGTATACCATATCCCCACCATCCTTTGAGTGAATTTTGGAAGTCCGACTATCCATGATTCCCTGCTATACCGCGTTAGTCGTAAAGATGTCAAGTACCAATAGATGTTATCAAAATACGCAACAAAAGTAATGAATAAGCAAATGCAACAGATGGAAACAAGTCTGATACGTCAATTTTCAACCTTACTTGTTGAATGGGTTCCCCGTATGTAGTCCATGGGCTAGCAAACATTTATTGTAAGTCTCAAAAACTAAAAGTTAGACAATATAAATGGATAGGAGTGGTTTGAGAACGCTGGAATTAACAGTTAAAAAATGAAAAAAAAATGTTTCCAAAATGCTGCGTGTAGCCACGGTCCCTCAGACGAGGACGTTAAATGGAAGTCCTGATGGTAGGATAGTCACCCCTAACTGGTCGCTAAACTTTTAGATAAGAGTAGCTGGGAAACATGATATGTATTCACTTTTGTACCGGTTTTCCAAAGTTAACACTTGCCACTTCCTCGCTTCCACTGGCTGATTTTGCACTCCAGCGACTCGTGCCACTCACCATAACTCTAGTTGACCCTGCTCGCCTTTCTCCAGCACAATATTCTATTTCATCTGCTTTTCATGTTTATTTGTTATCCGTTTGTCTGGGAGCTACAGCAGAACGCAACCGTCGAACCAGGAGGGCATACAGGACTCCTTGTTCAGTCTTGTCTTTGTATTCCATTGTTGTTGTTGTAATTGTTGTTGTTGTTGTTTTTGTTGTTGGGTGAACTTGCGTGTAGCTCCCAGCACAAATTAATGGGACCCCACGCCCAACTGCGGTTCCCAAAGGGCGGTGAAGGAAGGTGAACATGGACTAATATCTTCTTTCATATAAGCTCATTATGATGTTCGTACTTGGTAAATTTACCAGCAGTAACTCTTATTCTTGTATTTTTTTAATAACGATTTTTCTTGAAACATTTAAAAATGTGAAATATTAAAATGAATGACCCATTTTTCATTATAGTTATGTCTGGGAAATGCAATTTCCGGTAATCTGGGGCTACATCTATCAAAAAATTCTGGTACGCTCCGCTCGAACCCATGGTCGCGCTCCGCTAAGATAGTCATGTTCGCACCACTTTTCAAAACAAAACTACGCCCTTGTCAAATTGTATGATTTTTTACAATGGTAACACGGCTAAGTTGGTGATATAGAAGGAAGACACTAAATTCTACCTTATGAAAAAGTCAATCTGCGTAGTAAATTGGGAATGCTGGTTTGTTCGTAAAAGTGTGTTCGATTGGAGGAGTATCGCACTGAAAAATTCATTCGCCGAGTCAGAACAAAAAGCACATAATACGTGTTAAGTGAGTTAACCGAACACTCAAAGCTGTACGCTTCGATTAATTACCAATTGAATTGAGAATTGTGAAGGGTTTGGCGTTCGCTTCCTTTCGTTGAAATTAACACCTAACTTCTTCATGCTAATTGTTTCTATCCGTATTTGGGGAATTATTCACTTGATCATTGAGAATTCTTGCAGGAGCACAACCAGCCTGCCTTATGTCAGTCCATGGTCCCCTCGCCATACGTAATATGCTCAACTTCATATTTGCTTATATTCGCCGGCAGAGGTGAAAAAACTCTATCATAAAGATACCTTCTCCCCTTTACTTTTGCAGGAGGGAGGACATTCTCACCAGAAGAGAGAAATTCGTCGGTATGTGAATGTGCAAGTCTTCAACAAACACCGTTAATTTATCTGAGGTGGGATACAGATATCATTTCCGTAGTTGTCATTGCTGTCATTAGTATCTCTCCACGGAAGTGACGGCCGGTGCCCGCGATAAAGAAGTTCCTTGTTACAACACTTTTGCTGGTGCATTTGTCCCCCTGAATAGTAAAACAATATACGGTACAATGATATCCATATTTATTCTGTAGAGTCTAAAATACTGGTTTTCGTGCCATTTCAGATTCCAATGATGTTGGGTTGCAAAGTTCAAAATGACGCTTATACATAGGGTAACACGTTTAACGATTGAGAATTAGAAACATTATTGGCTCGTCGAGCACCTTGCACCCAAGCGAACGCACATGAGCGAGATATGTCTTCTTTTTTCCACTATAGTGTTAAGATCAGGCCTTCCAAACTGGCGGCTCTCGCGCCATTTGTGGCGCTTGGAGACGGTCCAGTTGTCACGCGGTGCAATGCCACGAAAAAAGAAAATCATTTACAGAAATAAGGACAGACCGTGAAAATAATTTTCATTTTAAAAATAAACATGCAAAAATTACTTGATACATAAAGCCTTCACTTGTTTAGCCACTGCATATAATGTACAACATTCCTGGAGAGTTGTAAGAAATGCAACTTTAGTCACTGAAATTAAGGTAGGCAAGACATTTTCTTCCTTTTTTCATAGTCGTTCGGCCATTACGTTTCTTGTATTACCTACTATGTTGCATATTACCTCGCAATTGTACACCTAAAAATGTGTTTTTTTGGGTTTTTGATATTTGTTAATTTAAGTCCCTGTCAAGGGGTGTCAACGTACATAAGTTCCCTCTAGCTTCTTGTTGTCACTCCTCAGTCTCTTCAGTACCCTCTACATGCAAATAATTCATTATATATTTCTCTATATGAAAGACTGAAATAAAGTTCTATGAAATTGAAAAATTGAATTAAACACTTCAAAGTCTTTTAAAAGGGATATTCAGAGAGGTTCACCCTCATGTGGACCACCACAGTTTCTTTATGCTCCGAGCCAACTTATGGTGACGCTCCGCTTAGACTAGTCATCCAACTGTCAGTGGCGACTGAATACCACTCAATACCACGAAGTGGCACTTCAATCAATCTAGTTAAAAAGGCCTGGTTTAGATACATGCGTGTGCAAATTTCACGCCCTATTCCCGTGACCACCATTTAACGTCCTCAATCGACGGACGAATATTTCCCCAGTCTGTAGCCACTTTCCGACATTCTGGGATTGTAGAGATAACCTTGTTCTGTGCCACTGCTTGACAGCTGAAATTAAAAGAGGGAAGAACTTCCTCTCTATATTTAGGGTTCTTGACCGGTAAAGGATAAACTTCCCATTCAAAAAGTAAGTTGACATTATTTTAGTTTTTATCTTGTTAGTTTGTTGTTGTTTTTGTACTTGTTAACCTCTAGTGTTCCCTGCCCCCCAAATCTCCGTAGCGCCACTGCATACAGCTGCATAACTTTTGCTCCCCTAACTGCAGTGTGATTCCACGACTTCAGATTGCCAAAACTAATTGAAACGTGCCTTTACGACAACCTTGAGTTTCAGTGGGACAGCGGGACAGTTTTATTTACAAAATGTCAGATTATACACTTAATCTGTCCTTCGATAAATCGTGATGAAATTCCCATTTGATCCAGGGAGGTGGATCTTGATCTACCGAGGTGGATCAAACACTAATGGGAACGCGGATCAACAACACTCACTCAAGATCAAGATCCACCGATTTTGATCGACCGTTCGGGGTAGATCAGTTCCACCGCGCTGGATCAAAGTTTGTAATGGGAACACATCGGTAGATCAAGTGACCCTGGATCTCCGGTTACACTCATGTATGTTTTTGTGATACATCGATACGAAATGCATGGCGTCCCGACTTGTAAACATTGGTGGCCTTTTCGCGCTTGCGCAATGTGTTCATAAAACACTTTTGATCTACCGCGCTCACTCAAATGGGAACGCGGATCTCGATCAAGGTAACTGATGTTGATCCACCTCGGTAGATCAAGATCCACCTCCCTGGATCAAATGGGAACACGGCTATGGATGTCAGTTACGTCAACCCTTCTTATCCCTTCAAGGTAAAGCAACTGATAACTTTGGTTGCACAACTTCTTGTACATTATGCTGGTATACCGCCAAATCATTTAGCCAACTTTTAAGACCCACAAAAGGCCAACGTGTTACTTTAGATCGACCACGACTTCAAGAGGAAGGGTCACTTATTGCGTCGTCAGTCCTTAGTTTGAAATTTCACCAAACTGGTATTTTCATAACAACCATGAAACCGTTTTTCGTCGCCTTATTTGGACTTCTTCTACTTGCTGGCCTTGGCAATTCCCTCTCGGTAAGTTTAATCATGGAAGTACTACCTCCGAGGTAGTACTTCCATGGTTTAATGCTCTTGAATTCTCAGACGATTCCTAAATATCCATTAATGTATACTGGCAATCGAATTTCATTCGAGGCTCTTTGTTTTTGCTGTGTTTGTCGTTTTCCTTTTCTTTTGACATTTTGCATTTTGGAGGACTACTTAAGGGGGAAGTCTAAGCAAAAAATTTAATTTTGATATGTGAAAGAGGAACCAACTCAGTATGGTGAAAGTTCCGTTAAATTCGGACATGTAGTTCTCGAGATATCAATAAATGAAGTCAGTAGATTTGTGTTTCAAAGTGATATTTAGGGCAGCAGAGCTTATATCACTTCCTCACATTGACAAGGAATGCTTTGTTTCCCTTTGCTCTATCAGACTGCTGTGTGTACCTTGAAGTAAAAAGAATAGGACCCCTCCCTGTTGGGGATTCAAAGTTTGTAAAGTTCCCATGCTACTTATGCAGTCACATTTTAATAATAAGGGATTGTTGAGGAGAAAATTAACTCTAAAGTTTAAGGAAAGGCAAAAGACGGTGCACTAATGTTGGGATATGATGTGATATGTGCTTAGTTCAACTTCACTTTTTGTTGAAAATGTGAACAATTTATGTGCTCATATCTTGAGAACCACATATCGGATTTCAATGCAAATTTCACTGAAATGCTTAGAATAGCCTTTGTATTTCTATAACATATTAAATTCTGTTGTGACCCTAAGCCATTCTTTTAGCGGTGAATTGAACATGACCATAAGAAGATGGATGTGTTTTCTGTGGTCAGGATTTCCTTTGAACAACGTCAGTAACATTGATCGTCAACTGTAGTATGAAATGTTCATGCGTGTCGATTTCATTGCTGCCAACCCTTGATATTAACCACAGTGGGGCTGGAAGTATGCCGAAAATCACAATTTGATTTTTTTTTTTTGTTTTTTTGCTTTTTGTTCTTATCCACTAGTTCTGAATTTTTATGAATATGAATAATAACGCGATGTCTTGTCTTTAGTCTGATTTAAGATTCTCTGATAACGTCACTACTACCCAAGATGCTGACCTCGGATAATGCCCCTGTCCGCTCAGCCTCGTTAATGACGTCAGAGACGGTCTCTAATAACGTTTTAATTTACATAAACTAACAAATTTCTGTGACAACGGTTCAAATTTTTGTCTGCATTGGTTTCTTAATTTACTTTATGTGTATCTGCTCTAATTCTTTACCATTTGGTTTCTTCAAAAATTTAAATTGTTTGTGTCTGTTCGTTCGAATCGGAGATTTAATGGTGAGGCTACAAGGGGAAGGGGAGAGATTGCCCCGGCTCTGAAAAAATAAAAATTCGGAAATTTACAATTTCTGACAGTATGAGTCATCAACAGTGTGGTTTTCTCAAGTTTCCTTCCGTGTCATTGGGAAACCAAGTTTTGTTATTATTTGTCTCAAGAATGTAAAATTTTCCGCGTGCTTTACGCGCCACAAATTGCAATTCCTATAACGGTAGTGCTTGTTCATAAATCAGTTTGGTAAACTTTTTGGAGCTCCGGAATGGAAAAAACCGCAAATTTGCCATTTGTGACATCATTTAGTAAGTGGCATCGGCTAGTACAGTGCTATTTCCAAAGATCTTTCATAATTTTGTTTCATTAAACTCCAATTATTCTCCAATATAACCTCTTGACTTCTAACATTTAGTCGAAGAACCTCAATCCACAATGCAGCAACAACGATCTTTAGAAGCCGTGCAATATCATATTTGCCAATAGAAAACGGAGATTCTTTAGTAATCCTCCAAATCGTCAAATGTCATTATACACGGAACCTAGAATCCAAACTTTTCTGCACTGCAAGTTCCACATTTTCAAGTACCTGTTTAAAAAGGGAAAAGTCTCGGCGCCCTTAAGTTACGCCCTACTACAGTCACTGTTCAAGCTCTATAGTAAATCGGAAAATTAGGTGCTTGCCCTCCCCCTCTCTCTGGCCGGGTCATACCGAAGAATTTTAAAATGGAACCTTCTGTCATCTTGCTTTGTGCTTGGAATAAGTAATAAAGAAAGGAAACAAGCCAGTGAGCCACAATTTGAAAAAAATGACCGTGGTCGGTCCGACTTAAGCCAAATGGTTAGAAAGTGCAGTGGGCCGTAAAACTCCATATAACTTACTGTTTTACTATTTACATATATGACCTCTAAGAAAAAGCTGGTATTTAAGTAAACTGTAAGAAAAAATGCATGGAAAAGGTCTATTTGACCTTTTAACTCCTCTGGATACCTTTTCCGTGAAATATGACGGTAATTATCATTATATGTTGCTTTGGGGTGCACAAAAGTATAAACATTTCCTGACGTGGTCGTGCATTGTTCGACTCGACATTTACGGAGAAGATATAGACCTTTATCCTATCAAGAAAAGTGCAATGGAAACTGCACACCGCCACCCTGGAACCAGTACCACAAGAGCAACAATTTTACTTCTTTTAAAAAATAAAAGTATCGTAAAAAAAATGCCCAAGAAATTTAGCGAAGTTTGCCACAAAATGTTTAATGAGCTGTGTTATTATTTCTTTTTTCCTGCACTACATAGTACATTCGTGTTGGTGTAGTCGCAAAATCTCAACTAGCTTAAGTTACTTTCTAACCAACATTGAATATTTCGCTCAAATCTTCTCAAAGTATATTACAGTGTTTAGGAGGGCTATTACCACAATCTGCATGGCTTGCTATTTTCATTTTTATGTATTTTATTATTTTTTTTAATTTGGCTAAACCAGCTCCTTAACTGGGCGGCATCTGACGTAAATACTTGACACCAATCAACTATATAGACCACCTCGGTGGACTGGTCGTTTTAGCCCGCTAAAGTTGTGACGTTCTGATGACGTTAAGATCACTTTTTCGAAAAATCTATCCCTGACTGGAGCCGCTTAATCTAACCAGGATGTTGTTTGAAATGATGTTACATGGGAAACGGTTCGTGGGTTCTATACTAGAATGTACAAAATCTTCCATTGCTCATGTTGGAAACTTTATTTGACAACAACATTGCTATTTATCGTTACAAATAATTATTTCTCCACCCCGAGTAACATAAACTTTCATGGAACTACAAGGATGAATTTAGAGTAACTGCATGTAAGCTTACTATCACTTCTGGTTTAAAGGCATGACCATTGTTATTTTCTTACAGAGGAGACATCTTGTCGACTACCTAATCGTTGATAACGAGGAATCAAATAATGAGGCGAATGAAGCGGCTGCAGGTTATACTAAAGTAGTCAAGTTCTACGCGAGAAGTTTGTAAGCAAATTTCATTTTATTCCAGTGTGATTATAACTGTCGAAATTTATTGCTGTTAAGAAAACAACGTTTCTTCAACACAGTGGTACCGATTTCCTGAAACACCATATTATATTTGAAGTATGACATTTACTTCTTCAGACATATTTATAGAAGGCACTGGTGTATGCTTACACCTTTAAGCCCAGGTCACACTACAGCAATATCGGATCGAAATTACTCTCCGATTTTTATAAATTTTAGTTAAAATCTCCTCCCATCCATTGTCGGAAAGAACCCTGACGTCACATTGACATATAGCTTTTTATCGGACTACGCGTATCCGATAAAAGCTGTCTGCGGATGTGACGTTACGGAATAATTGATACACTCTAAAAAATATTTAAACGATTTTGTTTAAAAATTAGGATACTCACGAAAATGAGTATTTCTACTCGAAATAAGTGAGTACTTCAACTCAATTTGTAAAAAATTTTGCACAAATTCAGCAATTTGTGTAAAATTTTGCACAAATTCAGTTGAAGTACTCACTTATTTCGAGTAGAAATACTCATTTTCGTGAGTATCCTAATTTTTAAACAAAATCGTTTAAATATTTTTAGAGTGTATAACTTAGAATTTCGTAGTCCAGCGATACAATTCATTAGGCTACCCAGAATGGCAATTTTTTGTTTCTCTTTGACCAAAGATAGAGGAGAGGTTAATAAAAAATCACAAAATCGGAGCGAAATCAGATCCGATATCGCTGTATTTTGACCAGGCCTTTAGACGCCAACCAATGTAACATGTTATTCATTTGCAGCAAAGGTTCAAAAGTACTCGTAATTTATTCATTAATTTTTTTTCAATTTGTTCCTATATCGTTGTTTTCTCTTGTCCAGTGGGCGCGTTGTAAATGGTGTTTCCTATTTTGTGGGATTACGAGAACACACACGACTCCCATGATATTTTTAAAAGTATAAAAGGATACATTTATTACAGCTGTTTGTGCCTGTACTTTTCCTTTTGCATTTACAACTATATATTACGCCAAAGCAATCTGATTATTTTCCCTTGTACAATTGTTGCGTGTCGGTAATCACCCTGATAGGACATCAAATGAATTTCAGATTTTCGTTAAATCCACATGAAATTCTACTGCTAACCCCAAACCTTTCTCAATGTCACTATTTTAGGTCCTCGCAAGTTTAATAGGAATCACTTATGCTCAGAGTATAAAGTTAAACATGTGATTAGCTTGGATATCATTTAAACCAGTCCGAAGTAGAAAATGGCGACTTGCTTCAGGATCGAGGCTATTAAACAAGAATGCAAGTACTCGAATAAAGTGTTTAATTTCCATAAAAACGGACACAGATAGACCGGAAATATGCAAGGCCAAACGAAAACTAATTGACACAGAAATTAAAGACTCTACAATCAAAGTGTTTGTTGTAATCTAAGCTTAAGCCACTAAATGTTAAAAATTATCCTTATCTGTCCACCCCCAATTCTACAGTTAGCATTTTTTATAAGTTAGTATCTTTCCGCAGTTAAATAAGGAAGCAACTAAAGATTTTCCACTCTTTAGAGATCTGAAAAATGTGTAATTCAGAGTCAATTCAACATTAGCAATTTTGCATATTTGCAAAGGCATAGTGGACATAGTTAGGCAAAGTTAGAAATTAGGATTTAGGAATTTTTTAACGTCCCCTTCTAAATACACAGGCTGTTTCACCCCCACGAACCACTTGAACTGCTGGTCGAGAGAGTGTGGAAACGATGCCACAATCGTGGCCCTTTTACCCTGGTAGCTCGCATTGAAAAATAAACGTTCATTGAACGGTAAACATCTTTTAATTCATTTTATTTCTTCCAAAGATGTGTTCCCTTTTTTTATAAAGATTTCTCATATGACGGCCATGTTGGAGTACAAGTAGCTATAAAGTAGACCACAATCGATTTACCTCTGCTCGATGACCGTTTACTTTATAACGCGTATACCACAGTGCACACTGTGCAGTGGGTACAGCACAAACTTGGCACTAGTGTCCGACTGTCCGACACTATGGCGGATCAGTGACAGTTACAAAGCCTCGATTGGCACATAGTTCAAGCCTTATCTTTCAACTTTCCAAATAGCTCAAAAGTTGGTTGTGCGATTAATCGTAAAGGTCTTCAATTTTCAAGTACTGGCATGTCATATACTGCAAAAATTCTTGGGTAAGCCTTGCGTGCTGTTCGGCATGCGACTTGACAAGAGTTCAAGTAAATGAATGTTACTCTCATACAAAGGTCACAAAGTCTTACAAGTAATTTTTATGGGCTAATCCTCTCACCCTAAACTAAAATTTTTTTGTAGTAGTCAGCAGAAGTTCTCAAGTGACACCCCTCTTTGATTGACACCTAGTTCAAAAAATGCTGTAAAGTACTGTAGCCGAGAGTGTTTTGATTACACATTGGGGTCATGTATACCCATCTTCATGCAATAAACTGAGATTGTGTCTGGATGAAGATTAATTTTAGACAGTTGTGGGAGGGGCTTAAGTGAGAAATGTAACAATAAGTGAGTTCCGTTATTCCTCGCCTTATAGAATTGTGGGACACAGCGTGTAATACATAAACCGAGTTTAGCACGAAGTGTGCTGCTTTCCCTTGTTTTGGTCAGTACTGTGTGCATATAACACTGCCTAAGTGTCTAGTCAACTCGAACGAAAAGGGGGGTCTCAGTCTCAGTCCTCAGTGCTTTACGGCAGATTAAAATGCAATTTTTTTACACCGAAGCAACAATTAGTTGCGAAACCACACTTGAGATCACTCCTTATGTTAAGAACAGGTAAAAAAGTCACGCAAAGTCAAATTTTGGAATACGTGTTGCAGGTGCTGGATTGGTTTGTTCATCCTAACGATTATGAGGATGTGCACATGTACACAGCCCACAAAACGAATTCCCGAACTGGCATACTACGTCCTGTTTTATACAATCTGTGCAAAGGTTTTCTTCCGGAAGTTCGGAATTCACCTCGAACATCTTCCATCGACACTGGGAGGCTCTACATAATTACGAGTTGTCTTGTATCTTAGACAAGTTCAAAGTTGAATTCAGGGTCACGAGCCTTCTTGTTATGGAAAATATATACGTACTAGGTGGTGAAGAGGGGCCCTCACTCTCCCAATTCGGGCAAAAACAGTTGGTCCATTCCTGGCAAAACATGATTAACGGGGCCGTTATTCGGTCACAATGCTCCTGCCCCTTCACAAAAAATACGTCGTACGCCTATGGATATACTTCAACCACGGAGGTTCTATATCTTGTAGAACCTCCTTGCTTCAACGAAATGCAATGCAGAGCAGACTTCGTTAATACCCGCTGGGCCCTCAGTGTTAGCATTCAGGTGTGACATTCCCAGATAACCGCAGCTGTTCTGAACATCCTCCTGAAATTGACATACAAACGGGGAATCCATCTTTCTTTATTCAAAAAGAGGAAAATGTATACAGGGCGTTTACTTTTTCTCAGCTCATAACTTAGGCATTGCAGCGATAACGTGAAAAAGATATTGCAACGAAAACATGATGCGATATAACAATAGTCATTCGATTGAAGTGCCTGTCGCGCAACGACTGAAATTAGGAAAACCTCCCTTCCTTTTTTGTAAATCCCCTCCCCCCCCCAAAAAAAAAAAATCATGAAGGGAGACCCTTCCCCCTCCCGATTCAATTCTTCGGTGCGAACAGTGATGTATATCCATACAAGTACGTACACAGACAAATGGCGCTAAGGTACACCTAATTGACTCCAGTCGAAAGTGTAAGTACTTTATTTTAGACCTCTTCTATTGTTTTGTTTATTTTATTTTTTTTTTCAAATGTTGCGGCAGCCGTGATGGAATCATTGGTGGAAGTAACATGCAGTTTGCGGCTGACGGGTACAGTGCAGGCAGTATACTCTTTATAACCAACAAGATGTACGATAAAGTAAGTACAAATATTTTTATGAAATATTTTACGAACAAGATGAACCTGAAACATGCAAGACTAAGGCCGCGGTCACATTACTCATTCAGATCTGGTTCCGATCCGATTTTTTTTGTATTATTAGGCCTATTATTTTTTAATAAAGTTTTCTCCATTTCTTGTCGGAGAGAGCCAAAAAATGCCAATCAATGTAAACATCTGGTTCCCAAAAAATGCCAATCAATGTAAACATAAGATTTGTTCCAAACGTGTATGGAATGAATGTCTACCGAAATTGCATTGACTTCAAACCGACAGAAAACTTTCATTGGACTCGTTTAGTCCGGCAAAAACTTTCTTTTGATGCACTGTGACGTCACGAAAGAATTAATTCGATTCGGAATCCGATCCGAATTGGTTGTGTGATCGCCGTTTTTCGTCACATCAACAATAACAAATGCATTAAAATAAGCACACTGTTTATCTAAGAGAATATTCAATCGGGTTATTTCAGGCCCATCCTTTCCCTCACAACGCAAATCCAAATACACGAACCTCATACGATATTAAGCCCGGGTGAATAGGCTATCTACTTACTTTCCTGCCGCCTTGCCTTCGCCACAACAGGGGTTTGCAACTCCCTGGTCAAAACAACAAGGTTTGAATAATGTAAATAGCTGTCGGTCAATATGTCATCAGGTTTAAGCGTTACCGACTGACCTATGTTCACACAGTCGCACGTCAGCCCATGTGTGCAATATAGTGGCTGTGAACGGTCGGCAAGTTAGCCTTGTCTCAGTTTCCAACGGTGGTTCACCATGGTATAGAGCAGGGTTTTGCAAACTTTTGGACCAAATCATGTTGCTGTGGCCATCTACTTGGTCCCAGTGGAGCAGGTATACGTGTATCTTAGGTGGCGTCTTACCGTCACCCCTTGCATGCCCCCATCCTTTCCCCGTAAGATTGGATTTGCCAAGACCCACATGCACTCCCCTGGTATAGAGAGACAGCGATCAAAAACAATCATGTCGGAAAAACACAAAACGCATCTTACCATTTTCAAGTATGTTGTAAGTGTTAATTTAATGCAACACGTAAGAATTGAAGCCCTTGTATAGTTGATGCTGACTACGGAGAATTTACTGTATGTTGATTTTGACTTCCATTTCGTTGCGCACCGGTGTTTTTTTATTTCATGCGTACGGTTTGTAGGGAGCAAGTGCTCAAAAACCGTTGATATGGACTGGTTCTTTGTTGGCTAGAAAATAATTTGCCCTCATGTTTGTTTGGGATGCGTATAATTAAGACTTCTACGTTGCGTGGTAATCGCGTCAAAATTAGGTCGGTATTGTAAGAGCCAATTATTCTCATGCAATTTCCCTTTCAAGTAAACTTCGGGCATGTAAGTCTCTGAGTCTGAGCTTATCAGGCTGCTAAAACACATGGGATCCTTGTAAATTTCGATGAAACTTGCAAAGGCTAGGTAGCCCATATGCGATGCATTGCCATCCTCCCTTGAAGTTTAGAAGGGATTTTCGCCGGTGCTCGAATTTATACTCATCATAATCTGAAGTCCTAAGGTAGTCAAACATTTTGTAAAATGCGCATACCAGCTCATTCTCCAAAAATTTCTTAACATTACTATTTCATCAAATGGTAGTGGTACATTTTATTTGGTAATACTCTGATCATTTTTACAATTTGCTCATTTTTTTTTTATTTAAGTATAAATTTTATTGCAAACGAAAGCCCAAAATAATGATTGCGTCAATATTGCTAGTGTTTCCCCACTTATATACGGTAAACAGGCCCAGGACGTGCTTTTCCCAGCGATTGGGGAGGCATTTTAGACCAAAATTTTCTTGCGCTCAGCGCAAACCCAATTATTTGCCAGCAATAAGTATTTGATGCACTACGGTTATCCTTAGAAAAGAGTTCATAAAATACTTAATAATGGATCTCTTTAACATACGAAATATCATTTAAGCAATGCGTCAAATCACGTATTTACACATTAAAAAACTAAAAAGCTTCACATCGTGGGAGGGGGCGCCCCCACGCGCTCCTCCAACCTCGCGCGCAAGAGCGCTCGGGCCCGGTCGCTTCGCTCCCTGGCATCATTTTGGGACCCTCTATGAAGAAAGGTCTAGACGTGCATGTGAGTGGTCGTGATTTTCCAAAATTTTCTGTGCTCTACGCGCAACAGATGATGGCGCTCCGCTTGGTCTTTCAGGCAGAACTAGATATTTCAGACAGAATCACCATACGTCCCCATTAACCGCTTTCTCTAAGTTAAGCCCCCCCCCCCTTTTTGAAATGTCTGGATACGCGCCTAATGATAATGTTAACGCGAGATATTCAGACATGGATGGGGCGTATGAAGTCATCATTTCATGTGCTAAACGTGTCGGTTAGGATCACATTCAACGAAAAAGTACGCTGTTTTGATCAAAGAGAAGTTTTTTCATTAGTGCTCCCCGGTGGCTTAGAATTCACAGCAATAGGCTCTGAATATTCATATAAGATGAACGTTCTCGTTCCTAGTTAAACAAAAAAGGCAGCTAAATAACAATAAACAAAAACGCAAGGTTATATCAAGATATATATCATGTAAACAATTTATATTTAATATTGTATGAACTCGAGATAAAACATAAAAATATTATAACTTCGAATAAACGATGTCGAAATCGAAAAAGGTAGAACCAACGTTGTTGAAAGGCGTTTGAAAAACTAACCACGACTAGGAGATTGCTGGGAAGAGGCCGTGTAAAACTTCACAACTCATGGGCCACTTCCAGTAAGCTGCACAACAAAGGACACTGTTTAAATAGACTTGATAGGATTGACAAGTTTTGTCTTTTGATTATCCTTTCTAGAATCGTCAATTCACTTATGAGTTCATTAAGGATGGTGAAATCGTCCACCAGGAAACCGTTAACTTCCTCTCAGACTTCGCTATTCAAGACCTAATCGAAAAATACCTGCTACCCTAGAAGAACGTTACTAATTACTTTTGTTTCTTCAAGGAGCCGATAAGAAGTCACATTTTCATGAAGACCTTAAGGGGGCAAACCGTGCAAAACTAAACGGGCAGATATCCATATGGTACCCTCACTCTCATTGGTCAATTACGATTGGTGCAGATGGGTGAAACACAGACGTGCGGACAGTTATGCTCGCCCTTCCCCCCCCCCCCCCCCCCCACCCAAAGTTTGAGTAAAGATTGACACTTTAAAAGTAAATTTAAAGTACACAATTTTTTATTGTTGTTTTTGTCAAATTCATAAGTGTAAACAAAATGATAAGACTAGAAAATGTATTATGTAGTTCCAATATACATACAAGTATGTGTCATAAGGGCCTTTGTTTTTCATTCTAAAAGCGTTCTTAAGTCACACTGGGAGGAAAAACTTTTATGTGGACCAAATTAGGGACCATCCAACGGGACCGACATATTTAACCACCCCATTTCCACATTCAAAACGTTCTTGGTCAACACTACATCTATTGATCCAGGGGAAAAAGTGGATTAAATTTCAAACGTGTTCAACAACCTGGTTTAAGTGGATCATTGGCGATTTTTATCTTACCTCGTGTGACGGCATGAAACATGTAACAGATGGTGCAGGTCTTACGACTTCCTATGGCACTTATTGCAAAAAATAATGTATCTCGGTTTTAATGGTATTATTGCTTTGATTGCGGTTAAGATTACAGTTTTCTTTCTTAAGTTTATCATCGCGGGCATTTTTTCATACCTTGGCTTGCGACTTTACATATTAATCTTGCATGTTTATATAATATGGAATAAAATGTAAAAGGGTTCGAATCAGCAATAATTCAGTGTGGTGTTTCTTTAAATATTAATCGACGTTTAAGATGATCAATTATACCAAAGATAGACCTTCATCACTGTAAGCAAACTATGAAATCAAAGTGGGAGAGGGAATGTGGCATCTGTAAAACTAATCTTGCTAGAAAATCATTATTAATTATAGATTATTTTTTCATGCATTTAAGTGAACCTTCCGCCTGATTTAGGAGCGTATCCAAAGGTTCGGGCTTCAAAAAAAGACCCGTAAAAGGTCGGTTGTACTCTCGAAATTGCACAGCATTAGTTTGATATTTCCGGACTTTACTTTAAAAGAGATGATTTATGACCGTCTAATCTTTTCCTCATTGTTTGTAATAAGATTCGCAAAACAAGAAGCATTAAGTGTGACACAGAAGCTTACCCTTCTTTCAGAGAAGAGAATATCAATAAATTTTTAGTCACGTTAAAAGACTTCAATTCAGATATTTGAGCCAAATTTACCCGACAAGAAGGCCTGTTTTCGCGCTTCAAGCCATGCCTTTCTTAACTGCTGATGTCGAGAATATCAATGCTAAAAACGAGCCCACCGTTGAAACTTGATCGTGAGCGTTGCATTCGGGGACAGCGTTACATTCTGGGACAGCCTTACAGCCTGTGACAGAAACAAGTTAACAAAGCGACCTTGCAGTAATAAGGCTGTTTGTTTTGAAAGCTCCTCCCTTTGTGTTTGAAGCTTTTTACGTGCTAAAACGGACACGGCCAGAAAGGCGAAAGGATCATTTCATATGGCCGGCAACCTAAAAAGCAAAAATCAACTCCGGTGTTATCGTACGGCCACACTCACCACAATATAAGAAACGGTTACGTCAAAAGTCCCTCTCTCTTATTGTAGAGGAGTACAGGATATGAAAGAGGAAAGCCTGTTCCTACACTCTAAAAACAGTTGGGTAAACTTTTACCCATGGTTGGGTCCGTATGCCACCACCTAAATTGTTGGGTAAAAGACTACCCAAGTTGGTTACACAATCAACTTTTTCGTCGGAAAAATTCACCCAACATGGGTACTTGGTGCCCAGCGTTGAGAATTTTTTTACCCAACAGTTTAGGTGGTGGCATATGGACTCAACCATGGGTAAAAGTTTACCCAACTGTTTTTAGAGTGTATGGTTCTGTCATGGCCGGTGTGGTGAATCAACACTTCGGAGGGCAATGGTGCGTGAAATGATATTTCCACTAAGACTTGTGCCTGGACATTTCGTCGTGGAGCTAATACTTCGACAGAAAAAGAAACTTCGTAAGTCCCCTTTGCATATAGGATTTTACAGAAAAGGTCAAACTTATTTCACTGTTTCATACCCACATATCTCTGATCTTTGAACTTTACTCGGGCCTCAAGAGGATTTAAAGAGTTATGCAGTACGTTCATAGTTTCCTGTCGTCTGCTATGTCTTGAAGTGCACATCGATGATTTTCCTTCATCACTTTAACATTGCCAGCCGCTCTAATTGCAAATTAATTAATTGTTCTTTTTGTCCCCTATTGTTGCTTATGCATAAAAGTTCATTAAATTACTTGTGAAGGGCCGCAGATGTGCATGCCCTTTGCGATGTACGAAATAATGCGGAAATTGATTCAAGTCCTGACTCCATAATACAGACTTATAACTGATAAGACAATTTGCATAAAAATTCATTGTACTAAGAAAGCCTATTACTAATAGTACCAGCATCTGCCCTTTGAAACTGGAAACCAGTCGTTTTGATTTCTGATCCTAAATTTTTTATTGGCTGTCGGAAAAAGCCTTCGATATCAAAAGGCTATCCTATTTACTCCATTTTTTAGGGAACCGGTACACTCTAAAGACAGCTGGGTAAAAAGCGTTGGGCAAAATCCAAAGTGCTCAGCATGGTCAAATTATTGACCAACAAATAGGTAAACAATCAACCTATATTTATTGGGTAAATTTAGGTTAAGTAAAATCCAAGTGTTGGCGAAAGGTGTTGAGCATGCTTTAAAGTACCGTACCCAACATTTGGGTAAAATGTAATTGATTAATCAGATGATAAGTAAAAGATCAGTTAAGTTTTACAGATAATAATTTTAAATGGTAAATTAAGATCTCTTGGTTGAATAAGTTTGGATTTAGTAAGTGAAAAGCTAGCGGAAAATTATGCATTTAAAAATCTGGACGAAATTGCTTAAAGAGCAATTGTTGTATATAGAAAATGAAAAGTTTTTACATTTACGTAATCAATGGCCATGGGCCAAGAAATACAAAGTGCGCGACTGCGATTATTTCTTCAAACTACAATCTTCATTTTTTTTATTATCCTAGTGCCTTGTCACTGGTGCCCCCAAACACTCCTGAGGGGAAAATGTATAAGGTCTAGGGTACTTTGTTAAAATCTCCTACTGGTCCAAATCAAATATAATTATGTATGTGATTATATGGACTTCCAAACAAGCACCCAGCAGTACAGCTGTTGGGCAAATGTGTTGGGTAAAACTTTTAACCATTGTTGGCCAAAATTTGCTAGGTGAAATGGTTGGGTAATTTCTTTTGCCCAACTAATGAGTAAAACAAACTAAGTTGTCCAGTTTTACCCATTCCGGTCAGGTGCCATATAGACCGCAATCTGTGTGCCTTTATCGTTTCATTCCGTGACCCAGTAACGAGGGTGGGGATGAAAAGAGTCTCAAAATTTTCACAAAAAATTAAAAGAATTTTGGTATCTTTTCACAAGATTAACTCTTGCACATTTGATTGTAAGGTAATTATGAAAATATCATCGATGGTTGAACAGTTAACCTCGTCCATTCTATTGGCGGGGCAGTTCACGTTTTCCACTCTCAAGCAATATTGAAAATTCTTTCCCGGTGAAAGAAATGTGACTGACCCTTTTAAAGATAATTTATCTGTTTTAATGCAATAGTAGCCTGGAATTGTGCCTATGTTTTACTTTAGGAGGCATTCAAAGAATAATTAGGTCATTTAAAAAAAATTAGAAGTTTATTCGAAGACCCAGTATTTTTATACGTGGAAACGTAGACCATTTCGGAGAACACTTCTACTTTCAAAATGGCCGCCTCCACAACAGATGAAAATACCGACGAGTAAATCAGACCTCCGATGTTTTATTGTGTTTCCCCTAAAGTAAATGCAGTGAAACTATTTTCAGAGACAACGCGGTCGACGTTCTTTGAATGTGTGGAAAAATGGAAAGATTTAGAGGGTGAACATGTTGTAATAGAAAGAAAATTCCCCGGTCAACAACAGGATTGCGCTAACGTTAAATAACGTTAGGCTAGTAAACGCCAACGTTACACCCATTAATTGTGGATTCTACAGGGACCCGCTACGCAAGGTTTACTGACAACATCCTGAAAAATAGGGAAGTTGTTGGACAGCACAGAGACTGACGTTGGTGATCAGGGATGTAGGTAGAAAGATGTGAGTGTGGGCACTGGGGCATAAATCTTGAAAATACCTAGGCCCAGACCTAGCTTAGACCCCCAGGCTTACATCTAGTCTCTAGGCCTAAGTATAGTTAGGCCTAGTCAGCTCTGCTGGCTTGAGGCATATACAACAATTTGGCAAAAACATACTTCTCAGATAGCAGAAATGGCCCTTTCAGTGTCTTTTCTCTGTTTAACATCCTATATCTAATGTCATTCTGATTTAGGCCTAACTTTAGATTAGAGTGGTGACTGAGAAATGGGAAGACCAAACAACTGCAAGGCCTAGTCATAAGAACATGGGATCATGACTTGCAGCCGAAAGCTCGGGGGTTAGAATCCTGACTTGGTTATATCGAAGACGACTTTAAAAATGGAACCTACTGCCATTATGCTTGGTGCTCAGCATAAGTAATGGAGTAGGAAAAACAAACCAGTGACCCACAGAACAACTTTGTGTGCTGCTGCAGAATGGTTTTTGCTATTGTGCCAATGTGTGGTGTGTATGAAGTAACCATACAGCTTTGGTTGATGTCACAATTGAACAACAATGTGTGTTTTTTAGCATACATCAGTGTGAAAATCTTAATAACAAGATTAAGGCAGTTTGAAAAATCATCTAAAAAACAAAAATAGCTTAGCTTGTGCAAATAAAAAATTATGAACACTATAAGTACACATTCCTAGCAATATGTTTATAATCTGTGCATATTAGTTGCGTATCTAGAATGAAATACACATTAGCATGAATCAGACCAGTCAAAATTTATGAGGTGCATAACCTGATTTTGTAATTTTAAGCCCATAGCAATATTGCTGAGGTATACTGTAAGTACGTAGTACGGTGGACTGATGTGCCTCCAGTCCCACAGACGATTTGTGACTGCAAGTGCAACATTACATTTATCTGTCACCAATTGAGGTAGAAATTTAGAAATTTCAAACTTACTGTTGGCTAGGCTACAATAAATCCAAACGTGTTCAAAATATGAACAAATAGGCTGAGTCATATTCAGAAAAAAAACTGAAATGTATAACTCCACATGGTGAATGCCTTGCAGTAATGATTTTGATGTTGCAAATAGTAGGCTTATATAGGAATTTTCTGAAAATAAGTTGAAAGATTTTATTATCAAAATCTGAATTATGTTAAGAAAGAAGTATTTTTTCAACTCAGTACCAGATTTGCTATTCCTTTTACATAATTTTTGACAAATTTTGTGACCAGTGATTTCCACCATTAACTTAAACTGTGGCAATACCTGAGATGTCTTTGAGAAAATTCATAATGGCATCAGACTTGTGTCTCAGTTACTGCATGGAAAAGTGATTTAAAAAGTGTTTCTGTGGTGTTTAATTTAAAAATAAACCTATCTGTAGGCTAGTGTAGAATAGGTATGGCATGTTGAAAGAACTATAATTCATCCCATTTTCTCTCTGAGTGATTAAGTGACAAGAACTTCAGTGGCACAAGTGGCAATTAGTTGTTTTTATAATCTCTTAGTTTTAGAACCAGTGATTGTTGTCTGCGTTCAGGCCACCACTTTCCTAACAATGATTTCAGCATCTTCAGTATTACTGGAGATGCCTGAATACCATAAACTTTATTGGCAGCTCTCCTTTTTAACATTTCCTGTGGAGCTGCTATTTCAAAAACCAACTCATGTACAGCAGACACAGTTATTGCAGAGACACCGTAGACTAGCACTCAAAAAACACTGGTCATTGGGTGATTCACCGTACAAACTAACAAAATCAACCCTTGAAAAAATTCCAGAGGGCAAAAAAATATGTTACCAAAATTGTCCCTAGGATCTTTCAGAATCTGCTGTTGCTCTCTTTAAGTAAATTATCTCCATTGAAAGTCTCACATTCAAACATAAATATTTAAGACCCATGAAAAATGAATTCTAACTGCCCAACTTCCATCTTCATAGGACATTCCTGAACTGAGATATAAAATGTTGAAGTTTATTCACTCAATTTAAAATGGTACATTGCTCAACAATTTGTGATGTCATTGTTCTACTACTCAAATTACAGTCTTTGTATTTCTTTGTTTTTTCTAGAACTTACTGCACCTTGTACCAAGGTGTCATAGAACTGTTACTCTTATGAGGAGATGTAATAAATTAAGCCCTCTCCATGCAAGATGTTATGTAAGAAAACAGGCAGTGTTCAAGATTTTTAAAACATTGTTAATTTTAAAGGGAAACAAAGCAGGTAATGAGTTGTACAACAGAGTAAGTCACAAATTATTGTGCAATGAACCGATTTGTTTTAAGTGGATATACTGTATGTCAACATTTTATATCCCAGCACAGGAATGTTCTATGAAGATGGGAGTTGGACAGTTAGAATTCATTTTCCATGCCCTTTACTAATATATTTTTTATTTTTTTGACTTGACATACACTTTAAAACTTTTGTACCGAGTAAACCAAATAAGTACAGTACTGCAGGACTGTGTGGGAAATTCTTTTCCGGGACAAATAGGACTACATATACATTTTCAGTAATTTCTGTTGAAATCTTAAACTTAGTGAAAAGAGATGCTCAGTTCAGGATTGAGGTTAAGTTTAAAGAAATGATATTGCTCCATTCACTCTAGGAAACATGCAAGGGCAGTATAGAGCATGAGGACCACAAACGCAGGAGGCATTGGGCTTCCACGTTGACAGATTAGTCAAAGTTTAAAATATGCAGAGACTTTTGAAATATGCACACTAACTTCTCTGCGGCAGCTGCTCTCGCTGTTCATAGGTCTATAGCCATATTTCAGTAAATATGCCTTACGGACGTTACAATACTTGTTACTTGTAGCTGGTTGGTAAATTTGCGTGAACAACCTGTTGTAGTTCACACGACATAACACGTGTGTAGAATAGTTTGTGCAGGGGCTGAGATGGGTACCCGGCCGATTAATAAAAATTTGTTTTTCGTGTAAATTGTGTTCATATTCAGTTAACAATATAAATGTGCTTGTTGGCTGTGAAAGCTACAAACTTTAGAGGTTAAAGGCAGTCATTCGTCACCCCAAACTACAGTTTCAGTATACATATATCAAAACTCTCAATTGGTACAGCTCTTTGATTGGCATCACATTCAAACAATGCATCATAGCTAAATTACACAGCATGGGCACTGAGAGTGTCTTGTACACACTATGGACTTGTATGGCCACTGGGACAAGCCATGAAGCAATAAACTAGGATTGTGTCTGGATAAAGATGAGTTTTAGATAAATGTGGGAGGGGCTAGAAGTAAGTAGGTTGGGAGAATTGGAACTGTTTGGGATGATGAAAATATGCCTTTAAAGAGCAGCTCCCGAAACATAATGTGAAACAACACCTAAACATGACAGTTTCCTTCTAATTTCTCTTAGAAGTATCTTTCATCATATTTTCAGACTTCAGTATTGTATATTCAGGGTAAATCAAGCAGTAAATCACACATTGAAGGGAAATAATGTTGTCACATGACTCCAATTGTAAAACAGCACAGTCTACTACATTACTTCAAGTTGAGGTGACTGCTTTTGCCCTTTAATTCTTAAAAGAAGATCACATCAAGTTTTGAAAGGTTAATGTAATACTTATTTTCAACATTACAGTGAAGTTTGCTTTGAAAAACAAAGAGGAAGAAATCATTCCTGAGTGAGGACGTGATAAAACCTCTTCTGCCCTGAAGCCTACTTTGGAACACAAATCTAGCGACTTCTTTTACCGATATTTCAAGGAATACATGTCTGAACTTTGAATAGAAATTGCATCATATTGTGCAGATTTGGTTCTCCTTTCACTTATGTAAATTAAATTTCTGCTTAAACTTCCCCTTTATGAATCTAGTACCTGCTACCTAATAGGATAATGAAAACGGGTACTGGGTTCCGATTTTTTGATACCCGATTCAGCCCAGGAGCGTAAATGTTCAGGCCAGTAGCCCACAATGTAGACCGGACAATGCCCATTGAAAAAGGTCAAACAAGTTTCTATTGTCTATTTCCAATTATTTTATTTGAAATGGAAAGAAACCACTGGGTTCAAGGTCGACCTGAACCAGTGTTGTCAGAAGCAGGAGAGCAGTAAAAGCTGAAAAAGAGGAGTTTTCCAACTGTTAAGGTGTTACAACTTAGATACACTCCTGTTTTAGTGGGTCGAAAAAAAAATCTTTATCTTCTCTTAAATAGTCCTCATAACAAAAATGGCGCGGAGGTGCGGACTGTTTAACAAGAAATTTCCTAACGGGCTAATGATAGCTCTAATGCCTGACCTGGTCCCTAACCCTTATAAAGAACACAATTGATACAATACAATGACAACATCCAATCAAGAAACCCATCCACCTCAAATGTCCAGGGCAATTTCTAAAAAGAGCAAGCATGTTACACAAATAGTAAGTAAGATGAGATTTAACGACACACCAACACAAATGTGTCACATAGTGTCAGTCAACTCAATGAACAGTTCAAAGTTTAAATTTATTTTCATGTATGGTTAAAGCCAAATTTGGTTTCCCTTCAGTCGCCTCATTTGACAGGCGGAAATACCATGGGTATATTCAACAACCCCCAGCCCATAGGGAGATCGGAAGATGTATTGAATAGAGGGCACTCTTCAAACTGAACTTTGTTGTTTGCTCCCTGGGAAATGTACTTTTGACTGTACTTATGTATAATATTTCGAGCCCTGTAAGTCCTTTGAAACACAATTTGTTAACCCACAAAATTAACCACCAAATACACTCAAGAGCTTATATTCCCAAACACATGAATGAACATTTTAATAGAGGGCGCTGTTTAGCAGTCTACGTTTTTTATTTGAGCATATAGCTATGAACATTCTGAACAATCCTGCCAAAATTCATGTCAATCGGAGTAACACAATTGGAGTTATTACTAGTTAATTAAATTAGAGGGCGCCCTTCACGTGCTTCTAACTTCAATGCCCCATTCCTCGGTAATGTGCGACATTTGTGACTGTGAACAAATACATGTCATTTGTAACATCATTTGACATGAGAATTCACCCTTTTCATGCCCACCCTCTGAGGTGGGTCACGGAACCCAATTTAGAAGCATATATTTGACCTATGGCCCACTGTCTAATACGGAACCAACGATTGGGTAATTCAAGTCCAGGTTGGGTTATAATTTTTTTAGATTGTAGCCTAGCAGTAGAACTGAATAATGCCGCTAAGGGTAAGGAGTCTTAAATGAGAGTGTCAGACAAAAGAACTGAACGTTCCTTGGGTCTTATTATCGATGTTACGGGATTACCTCCTCAAGTACCAGTTAGATTGGCATAATTAAAGTCGGGTTTCTTCTAGTGTCAAAGTATTCGCTACATGATTTCATGATTTTTACTTCTCTCAATGTTACATCAAAACTTTTAGGCTGATTAATCTCAAAATAGGCTACATAGTGCCAATTCGATCTAAAGGAACTGCCTGATATTTTGAGGGACTTACTCCTGGGTTTTGAGTACCGCGGTTAACTTAGTATGGGACTTCTGCAGTGACGCGTTGTTAGTTCAATATACGGTAAGTCATTGAGACACATGAACGGCGCGGGGAACGTAATATGAATAAAGTGAAAAATTGACCGAACTTGATGTAAATTTAACCAAATAAAACTAGCTTTTCGACCAGAAGCTCGAACTACGATTCATGTTTTTTTGCACCACAAGCTATACAGGGGCAAGTGACCGATAACATCACTTACCCCCACAGCAATACTTTACCTATGCTACGAATAACTACTTCCTGTGCACGCATATATCAACGTGATCTGTGAGCGTGTTATTGCAGAACCGATCTTAATAGTACACAACAGGTGAATTTAGAGTCTGCTGCCACTGCACTGTCTGATTGCGCACCTACGAACACTGCCTAATCGGGTACCTGACGCTGGCGAGAGCTCGGGTCTTGCATTTTTTTCCTTGCAGGCTCATGCGCGGTCCGTAACTGGCCGGTGCAGCTACTCGAAGAATCAGACACGTTAATGACTTCTGTCACGTTCTTACAAGGAGCCTTGCTTTCACCCGCACCCTCTGAATGGGAATTCAAGCGATATCTTACTGGGAACTGATCGCAGTGTCCCTTAAAACATCGAAGGTGAGTAAGTGCTGTTCTCTTTTGTGCTCTGTATGTAAATTTGCCGGTGCTCTGTGGGTAAGTCAGGGAGTTGTTACAAACAACTGGTATAATACACGCACTTGGTTGCACATTTCCTCAGGCTCGAGCCTGACTGATGGGTTCGAGAAACGAACATTTATTAGCCACTTAATAGATGCATCTTTCAATATCACAAATTTACATATTATGCTCGTTTTTATGCTTGAAATCTGCCATTTCCTTGTAACAAGTCTATGTATGAGGGAAGTGAAGTCAAATGCGGCTATTTTTTTTTTTTTTTTTGATTTTATAGCTGTTCACTTTCAACTTTACTAGGGGTGTAAGACCAGAATATGTGCACCGTGAACGTTGGGATCAAATCTGCACAAGTTATCAAATCAGGCAACCTTGGAAGGGTTCCCGTATTGTAGTATAATAAAGTCACGTGTGGTGACGTGGACGTCACCATACGTTACACCTCACGTTACTTTTACATCTGTCAACACTCAACACCCTTTTGCTTTTCTCGGATTCGCGGATTCGCTTCTCGGCCTTTTGGCTAAGATCTCGTGCAGCATCTGTTCTTTTCAGCCAGTTTGGAATGGATCCATACATAACTGACCAATGACGTAAATGGTCTGAGGGCCGTGAGGTTGGTCAAGTTTAATCCTTCAGTAGCTTCTTTGGGAAGCAGTTTAAAGTTCGGGTTGCTCCGAACGCCGCTTTGTCAGAGAGTCGGAAGGACTTTACGAAAAGATATCGGAAGATAACGAAGCATCGTCCATAGTCTTCTAAAACACACTCCTAAATAAAAAGTGTGAAATTACACTCGTTGGTGGAGTGAAAGGTATCAAGTTCATTCCAAAAGAGCGGATATTCACTTAAAAATGAGTGAAAATATACTCTAAAAGAGCGAAGTTTCACTCTCGATGGAGTGCCAACAGGGACCACTAATAAGAGTGACCCTGCAAGCCCTCGGTAAAGAGTGGGTTTGCACTCCTTTACATAAAATCAGATAAAATTGTCCCACGGGATGAGAGAACTCATTGTATACATTGTCAGTTTGGGAGATAACCGTTTTCGGGTGAAAATGAGAATACACCCTATCGGGAAAAATTTGCAGCACGAAATGGCACTTTGCTTCATAAAAGTGGATTTATTCAAATACAATGTAATTTCTCACCACCACAGACTGAAATCACAAGAAACTTTCAACAATGCATTAAAGAGCACCATTGCAAGCACGAATAACTAACACAACTCTCTGTGGAAAGATATGCATAAATCTTGCGGATGTGTCGAGTCTATAACTTAAGCTTAGAACACAGAACGTGGCAAAATTGCTCGATATCTCAAAATTTTGGGCTGTGAACTACCAAACATGATCTGGCTTTTTGTTCCTGTAGCAACAAAGTTTCTAAATATTGCAAATTTTCTCTTTCCCCAAGATCGATGAAATTTTCCAGGTGTTTTGAACGTTTGTCTCCGTTTAATTTGCGCGGTAGTATCGCAATGCATCAAGGGAGAAATTTGAAATGGCACCACAAATGACCGCTTTTCCCCCGATTGGGTAAAAAACCATATTCCCCCGAAAGAGGTTATCTCCCGAACTGCACTCTAAAAAATATGTGGCGAAAATTTCCTGGTTAACTATTTTTCACCATTTCCTGGTTATTTGCACCAGTTAAAGTGGTGAAGAACACAGCCAAATCCGTTAACGAACACACTTCACCAGCATAGCTGTGGAAATTGGCCGGATTTCGCGGTATTATGTAAATTCATAAATCTCTGTCCAATCCGATCATCTGCTGCTCTACCCGCCCGTACTGTGGCGCGTATCAGATATACCTGCATAAGCGGTATACTATAGCATGTGATGTACGGACGTCAGTAAGGAAATAACATGCAAGCATAGCGCGAGCGCGATCATGCACAACAACAACGCGGCAGGTTTAAGTTAGCACTGAATTTTGAAGTATTGTGAGTTGCAACACATCCCCTTAATCGAAATATACACTTCACCGAGATGGACATCTTTGTGTCAGAAAAGCTGAATGAATGGAACCTCTCTTCGTTGGCAGAAGTTTTTGAAGGTAAATGTTTGAAATTGGTACAAGTTGTCAGTTACTTAATGCTAACGTTAGTGGTAGGCTAGGTACTATAAGTTATAACTTTGTAACGTTAGGCCAATGTTGCATTATAATGCTGTACTCTAGCCTGCAGTCAAAGCCTCGTTAGGCTGCACTATACTAAGGGACTGGAATTCGACAGTGGACTAAGTTAGGCGTAACGTTACAGCGGGAAAGTTTTGTTTAGAACCACGTATGCGAATCACGAAATACTGGTACTAACTAAGACAAGCTAAAACGTTTGAAAATTCGCCTGATAACATCCTTAATGGATTCAAACGAGTTTATATTAATGACCTGCCCGATAATATCTCTTCTGAAGTAAGACTTTTTGCTGACGACTGTGTAATTTATAGACAGATAAAGAATAATCTTGACCAGGTTCAACTCCAAAATGATCTAAACACCCTCTCTGAGTGGCAAAATAAATGGCAAATGCACTTTAATACCAAGAAGTGCTTTTCTATGAGGATTACTCACTCAAGGAATCCCAAGTTTTTTAATTATACTCTAGATAACGATACCCTGGAGTCTGCCGATTGCCACACTTATCTGGGAGTTGACATCTCTAATACCCTTACCTGGAATAGACATATTAATTGTATCACTTCGTCAGCAAATAGGTCTTTGGCTTTTATTAAAAGAAATTTATACTCCTGCCACAGGAGTGTCAAAGCTAATGCCTATCTCACACTTGTTAGGCCTTTATTGGAGTATTCATCTTCTGTTTGGGATCCCTACACCACTTCCCTATCCAATAAGGTTGAGCAAATTCAACGTAGGGCTGCTAGTATTCATCTTCTGTTTGGGATCCCTACACCACTTCCCTATCCAATAAGGTTGAGCAAATTCAACGTAGGGCTGCTAGGTTTGTTTATAATGACTATTCCCCCCATAGTAGTGTGACTGAAATGCTAAATGACCTAGGGTGGGATAGTCTCAAAAACAGGCGTACTGCCAACAGGCTAGCAATTCTTCACAAAGCCAGATTGGGCCTCCTAGCCTTGCCAATCAACAACCTACAACCGGTCCGGCGGCCCTCCAGGCATCACCATTCTAATAGCTTTACAAATATACCAACCAATAAGGACTGCTACAAATACAGTTTCTTTCCTCGGACCGTCAGAGACTGGAACCTACTCCCCAGAACATTACAGATCTCGAGGACCCCAAGCAATTCAAGAGCGCAGCCTTGAGGATCCTCAGACGGGACGACTAACTACATGCGCACACTCAACCCTGCACGTTTGACTCCACCAGGAGTGTTGTGCACTATTTTTCCAGATCCAGAGCCAGATAGGGAAAATTCCCATTGTCTTTTAAAACCACAGTGAGTAGCCTATGCCTAACAGGCCTAACGTTAGGCCTAAAAACCTGGGGCCTACACTAGTTTATAATTTGCAGCCCTGTTGATCTCAAAGCAAAATCGTGACACTTTTTCTTGTTTGATATGAGAAGTTAAAAGCTTAGATGAAGTTTTAAAATCACTTTTGTGGTGTTTCTAACAGGCAGTATTCTGTAAAGAACAACTCACAGTCACTAAAGTTACAGTAGGCCTATGTAGGCTAGGGTAGAGGAACCAGGATTCAACCCTTTAAGGAACTTCTTGAATTTTTTCCTCCCAGGTTAAGTGGAACCATATGGCTCAAAAAATTTTTGTTAGATGTTATGATGGCTAACATGTTACCATAAAAAAAAAAATGGATTTAGCCTTTTCTTTCAGAAATAGCTCACCTTAATTAAGTTAAAAGTTTTGATTTCCCTACCCAGCATTCAACCCCATGTCATCAGTATTCAACCCCTGATCACTAAACCCCCTAAAATTATTTAATAAAGGGAAATTTAGATAAAATTTTAACAGGATGGAAATGTAAAGTACCTTCATTACTTTTGTTTAGTATTTGATTCTTGAACAACTTTTTCATGCAGTTTAGAGGGAAATTTCACCTTGCTGAACATTATGTCCATTTGCTTTTATTAGGTCAGTAGGGGCAAATAACACACATTTCAATGCAAAATTATTGGTTCCACAATATTTTCTATAAGACCCAGAATATTTTTACAGAACTATGCTAAATAACTAAACATTAGTGACTTCTTTGAGAAATGACCAGAAAATCCTAGGCCTACTGGCCTTCATTCACAACACTTTGGTTCCAGAAATGTACCAGGGGGTTGAATACTGGGTAGCAGATAAAGATTGCGGCACCAGTATTCAACCTTCAATTTCCCTCCAAATTTTCCTTAATTTCACTATGGTTCTAAAATTTGTTTATAAATTGCTAGAATGATGAAATATTTGCCTTGACATTTCCTTATTTCTTAAACCAGTCTCTTTTTAAATGGATGACAGAAAATAACATTCCATTGATTTTAACCATCTTGCCTTACATGACCTTTTAAGAATAGCTAATTTGAAAGAAATTCCCCAAATTCTTGCATACAGATATCTCCAAAAGGTATTTATCTGCAAATAAATTTCACAGAAGTGGATGGCAATTACGGTAGGCAGAGAAGTTGTTTTCACCTTTGGTATAATTTTATGTGGGATGGAGCCTTCTTAGTTCACTGAAAAATGTAGAATTATACCTTAGGGGGTTGAATACTAGAGGGAGGTTGAATACCGGTGCCTCTACCATATGCAACTTGTGTAAATGGCAACTGGAATTCGCTGAACCATTTCAATTTAGTTAAAGTATCCGTGCCATTCCTCCATCGGTTCTTTCCGCCATAGGAAATGTGCTCATTCCGCCATAGAAAAATTGCCTTTTGTCATGGCAGAAAGGCACCTTTTCTATGACGGAATGAGCACATTATTCTGTGGAAGGTAGGATATGTTGGAACTTACCAGTCTGGAGGAACATGGGTGAATGGAGTTCAGAAATTTGTTGGAAGCATTATTCAATGGTGCTTCATAGTTGAATGAAAGATGCAAAATCACTTTACCTGATTAGTTACGGATTAAAATAGTGGTCAGTGTCGATGAACACTTACTTCCCTATTTAGTACAATGATAGCACAGTAATCCCCTATACATGTACTGAACACGTGCATACGTATGTTTATTTAAGTTGATATTTTTGCTTTTCAAGTCTAAAGACATTATTCAGCGACTGTTCATACATTTAAAATGATTAAAGTTTATTCCCTACAGCCTACTGTACAATCAAATCCATTAGCAATTACACGTTAATTCTATTCAAAGTTCTTACTGTCTTAAGCTTTCTTTGCAAGTTACATTCAATCTGTTCAACGAACTGTTTTGGTAGTTTCAATGACAACAATTCCTCTTATTCATAGATTTTAGAAAGTGCCTTTCCGCCATAGGTTTTGCACCTTTCAGTCATGGCAGAAAGGTGTGAAACCTGTGGCAGAATGTTATGGCGGAATGACACTGTATTCCAATTTAACATATCATAACAGGTTGAAGGGCAAAGGAGGGCCAAGGTCCCATAAGATGCCCTGAAGTCCAAACCCTAATCAAAAGTCAAACCACCAAATCTAGACGATAGCCCAAACAACCAGATTCTACCACAATCATGGAAGAACTTGACAATGTTAACCTTAATTAATTTGACAACTTTTACTGTAAGATTGATGAGGCAAAGTTGTGTTCCTTTCAGAAGAAATGTACATAGATTATTCATACAGTCATAACAAAATTTGGGCAATTTTTTTTCTGTGTTTGTAGGACTTCAAATATTGAGGTGAACGAATTCTGGTCCCTCTATTTTATACTCTTTTACAAATACTTTAGACCAGGGGTTGCCAACTGGGTAACCGTCCTTCTTTTATCCTGCCATACACCATTGCTTCTAATTTAATGATTGCATGTATACAGCAGTCAAGATCTTGACTGAATAACAATTGGTACTGCTATCAAAATTTTTATGAAGCAGTCAAGATCTTGACTGAATAACAATTGGTACTGCTATCATTGCCATGCTCGGACATTACGGAGAGCCCTACTCCTTATCCATCCCCATCAGTCAATGAAATGGAAAGTGAAACACCGGAAGAAGTTCAAATCTGACTTTGTACGTTCTACTTTATATTCGTTGAGATATTAGGCTACATTTGTTAGAAATGTGTTAATGAACAGCAGGGTTGGAAAACATGTTTATTTCCCAGGAAGGGAGTGAAATTATTTCCCTGGAAGGGAGTTAAATTTTCCCACAATTCCCCCCATATTTCATGTACAGAAATGGGAAATTTCCCTCCAATTACTATACCTAAATTTTCCTCCTGACGGAAAAATTTCTCATTAAGTCCTTTGTTTTCAGCTCCAATCGGGGCATATTTGCACACCTCTGGAGTGGGCGGAAAAGCGGATCTAGCACGCCCTGCATCAGTTTCCGTAGGCTATTGACCCCGTGTCCTTAAACTATTGTCTCTCTCGTTGTTGTGGCCGAATTTTTGGGTAGCTTCTCACAGTTTCAAGCTCTTTTACGACTCGTAAGAGTCGTAAAGGGTTAATTTAACTACACATTCCACCTAATTACGGTACACTCAATACTTGAGTTTTGGGGTAAGAGATGGATAAGTGCATATGATACCAAGTTTTTGAGAACTGGAAATGATGTGTGGTACAGTAGGCAATATATGTATGTACAGTATGTCTTCAAAGCGATTTGCTGTACACAGTGGAAAGAATGTTGGCATAAATTTGGATTAAGTTAGAAGAGGGTGGGGGGAGTTAAGGATTGATGTTGTGAGTTTTGTATGTGTTGCATTTAATGTATAGTAAAGTGATAGTACTTGTGCCTTTTTTTTCCAGAATGTCCGGGGTTTGCTGGAAGAGAACTCTCAAGTAGGCAAAACCATAATTGCTGAAAAAGAACGAGGTGAACTGACCCGCAAAAATCGGTTGCATATGGTTCGCATAGTTGTGGCACATATTATTCAGCGCTATGGAGACAGGTAATTATGGCTTGAACTTTTTTTTTTGGGGGGGGGGGGTGTTATTTTGAGGAACATACATGGTATATAACTCCTCAGCATGAGGGTTTTGCAATTGGTGCCATTCACGATGGCCTTCATTACCTACTGAACTATCAGGGTATCTGGTCAAAAGGGAGATAACATGCATATTAGCACATAGCCCTCTCCTACCTAAAGACAGTGCATTCCAGCATGACTAAGAGGGGAACCTTGTCTCAATTAATCATCAGTGAGAAAGATGTTTTCACATATCAGTTCCCATAATTCAGTTCTCCTTTGCTTTTGGTTTCAAGAAATATTTTTAGGGCGGAAAAGTTGCCAAGTGGAGTGATTTGAATAACTTGCTGGATGATGTTTATATCTCAGTGATATACTTCAAATGCATCCCAAATGATACTGATTCCCTTGATTATGTTTATCAAACATCAAACCTTAGTTGACTTTACAGTGTACTTAAAAAAAGCTGATGGTCCTTTGGTCTAGGTAAAATTGATGTTCATTTACTGTCCTGAGGCATGAGGGCAATGCATAATCTTTACTCTTTTTCGATATTTTAACTCATCACAGGTTACATGTACAGTATTATAATCTCTGAGCCATGTACACTGAGTCAAGTGTGCTGCATCAAGTGATGGTTCCTGCTTTGACAAATTATAAAATCTTGCAATTCACTGTTTTTTTCTGACACATTTTATATCTCACATAAGTGAAAAAGGCAAAATTGATCTGACTAAAACATGCAAAAGACTCATAAAAGGCTGTGACAATTGAGACTTCTCTGTGACGTTTTGGAAATTGTGAGATCTGGCAAAGTGTGACATGCCATTAAGCATTCTCTGGTATTGTATATAAGGTAGAGGACCAGTTCCTCTGGAGGTGGCATCATTTTTGCATGTTATGATGTATCTTTGTATACACCATAATCCCAAAATTAATCTGTTTCGTTTCAACAGACCAAAATGCGAAGTAAAGACGAGAATGGCTAAGGCTGTCATTGAAGAGTTTCCCTCTCTGAAAGATGATGAAGGTCAAGGCTTTGTAAGTATCCTTAAATGCACAGTTTTGTAACACAGTGCATAAGATCAAGTTGCAATGTGGGAATGATACTTATTCACTGCCAAGAAAACATTAGGTTAGGTAGTTTAAATAAAATACTGAGAAAAGTATGGAAAGTTTCTTCTAATATTCATACAAATGTTAGTGACTTCATAACTCACCCAAATGATCACCAATGAATTGCTAGCTTAGTGGGAGCGTTCTGTTAAATGTACAAACATTTCTTAAACAGGAAGCCTGGTACACTCCTGGAAGGGGTCGTCATTCATCTTGCGGATGATTTGAAGAGAGACTGAGGAACGTTAGACGTAGTCACTTGTCTAAGACATCTCCCGTAACCTCTACTTCCAAGTCATCCTTGATTAGTGCTAAATTGCCTGGTAAGTTCCTACTTTCTGCATCAATTTCACAACATCAACAATGCATTCTTCATAGGACATTGGAAAACATGTAAATTAAATCAGCTAGAGAAGTCCAAAACTAGGCTTTTAGTTTTTATTTTGAACTGTTCCTAGTGTTTTTTCTACTTTTTTTATTTCTTAACATCTGTTTAAGTAGGAAAGAATGAACATGGTGGACCAATACCAATAGATTGAAAAAAAAGGAGCTCATTCATACTGTGTTGGTGTGCCACCAATACTCTTTTGAATAGGTTTGCTGAGAGTGGTTGGAATAAATTTAGAGTTTTGGTCTGCTTTATAGAAGAAACCATCCACTGCTCACTGCCTAATAGAACAAAAAAAGACAACAAAAAAGGCAGGGATGGACTCTCATGTTCCTATTGCGGCGGTATGCCACAAATACTGTTCTGAATATGTTTTCAAGAGGGAAGGATAAATCCTGATTTGGGTGGGCTCCAAAAAGGAACACTCCAATAGTCATTTTGGTATTTCTGGGGAGTGTGAATGAGTTGTCCTACCAGATGTCTAAATTTATTTTGCAAATTTACCCTTCAACAGAATGTAATATGCAGTCTGACAAATTTCAGAGCATAGTGGAATGGCTGAAACATAACATAAGGCCCCTCTCACAAGTCACTTCTTTCATGGAAAAGACATCAGTGAAGAGGGCAAAATCCATTAGGCTAAACCATCAGCCATTGAATGAAGTCATCAGGGAATACCCTCGTCTTTTTGACACTCCTGGTATGGTAAGTTCACACTAATGTAAATGTCACATGATAGTAGGGTCACAAAGCTTTATATCCAGTAAAAACAATCAATCAAGGGATTTAATTCACCTGGTTGTGGATTGAGAGGATGCAGGAAGTTATTCTGAAAGGGTGAGGGAGTTCACATAGACCAGTGATTCCTGACCATTTTTCGCTTGGAGTACCATTTCACAACCGCTTTACCAAACAGAGTTATAATGAGATCTCTTTCATTTGGAGCTGGGTGGAGAACAATACAAGTGTCGAAGTGATGGCGTGAACAGTAATGACACTATCTAGGCTAGGGGTTCCCAATCTGTGGTACACATGCCACCAGTGATACATGATCTCCCTCATTAATATGTCATTTATCATTGATGCAATTAATTTATCATCCCTCATGCATCTCTCAAGCTGCATTGTCAGCTTACCACAGCTTGAGGGATAGCTATAAGCAAAACATGAAATATACTGTGTTCCTCGCAGTGTGCTACAGATAATGTCCAAATGCAACATATGTTGTATACCATGCATACCGCAGGTTAAGTACATCAGACATAGACAACATTAACCAAAATCATGTACTTACACGACTGTCTGCATTATGGGACTTGTCTTTTCTAAAAATTTTCAAGAACAGTACTTCCGGTGAAAGCTCAACTAGTCATCAGTTCCAATCTTAAATTCATTACTCTGTCTGAATTATGTAATCATTTTGTATGTATACATACAGGTGGAACTGGAATTTTCGTGTCCTGTTTTCTGATGTAGCTGATAAGTTATACATGACGTGGACTCCTTCTTACGCAGAGGAAGTGTTGAAGTATGCAAGTCTTCAATCAAAATGGGAGCCATACTTGAATATTAATTCATCAACATTATGTAAGTGCTAGCTGTAATGTGTTTGAAATAACCCTCTTAAGTCTGCAGATATTGTTACCAGGGTTCCCATGCAGTAAGGAAAGTGGGAAAAGTTTGAAAAAAGTCTGGAATTTTCTTATGGTCTTGAAAATCATTGAATTTTGGGTGGTAGGTCTGGAGAAATTGCCATATATGGTCTTGAATATGTGAATCACAAACCTTTGTAGCATTACTATTTTATCTCATTTAGATGTTTTGTAATGTAAAATTTCATTTCTGAAAATTATTGTCTTCACAGCTTCAGATGACAAGAAAGTAAGTGCATCCCTGGCTGTACTTCCATGTGTTCTTCCAACGGGACGAAAGGGGAAGAAAAGGGCCAGTGTTGATGATTCTCTGAATTCCTTCATTGATGTTCAACCGGTAAGGAAATTTTGAAATAATTGACAGTTTTGCAGGTTACATCCCAAATTTTACCCCCTTGTCCCTCCGAACTGAACTAAATTTAATGAGTGGCTTTCTCCTTTTCTGTCCATAATGATACAAAATTTTGGTGTCAGTGTAGCTCACGCTCCATGTGTTGTGCATATTTTCGCCATATCATTTGACAAAATTGTCAAACGGTACTACGAAAGCAATACTCCAGATTCGGATCACCTGTGTGAACTTTCAACATTAAAGTCATCTCAATGGTTGCTTATGACCGTTTGTAACTTTTTTTTTTCTCTTAGATTGGTACAAATATGCCTAAGTATCTGGAGGAGGTTGTGAATCAACAACCATACATCTTAATCCTTGGTACTCTGCTGGAGCAATCACAGTGTTTTGTCATTGCGGAAAGGAAAGCCCTGCAGCAAGAGTCTTTACTGAATGCTGTGGATGTATGTTTTAAGCTATTCCATGTTTTGGATGTGAGTTATCCATGGCAGTGCTTCACCACATGGGAATATTTCCAAAAAGTAATATATGGCTTGGAAGGCTGTGATGGTCATAGCAAGACATCTGCTGCTGTAATATCTTTGAGAACTGCCCTTAAGAAAAAGTAATTGTATTCAATTGAATCATTTCCAAGGTATTTTCACAATTCCTTAGTGCATTCATGGTTTCAGCCACCTGAAGCCACCTACAGTATTCATTTTCATGTGTTTATTACATTTATTTTGACAACTATTTGTTTACATAGTATGATTACAATTTTATTTTTTTGTTTCTAGGTTTTAAATCCATAGTTTAGTTTTTCTAGTCATGAAACAACTCATTCTCAGTTTAAATCAAGCAATGGCTGTACCCCCAGAAAATTTTTCAAAACATTAGTTATAAACAAATCTTTTCTGATTACACTGCAAAACTTGGTCTACAGTATTTAGCTGTCCTGGCGACTAATAACTATTCATTCCCCCCAAATTTTGGTCGTCAAAATCTTTTTTTCTCGTAGCCAGTTTTATAACAGTATAGAGTAAGAATTATTGGGTAAATTTTACATGCTTAAATTTTCACCTTGAGTGAATCATGATCGTGCCGTCCTACTGCATGCAAGCAACTTGCAACGCCTAACTACTCAAACCAAAGACAAGGCATAGTTTTACTGTTCATTTTACACATGCCTTGAAACTATTTTATGACGTAAGTGCAATCTTGATAATTTTGGATGACTGTAAGATTTTCATGGTTTGAACTGGCTAGGGTTGGGGGTATACCAGTACTGACTTCAATACTGGTAGTAGAGGTACAGGTTATGATAGTACCGAAGATTTTTGGTGTGTTACTAATAGCGGTACTTGAGAAAAATACCGGTACTTGAAAAAAATTACCAGTGCTTATTACATTCGCTGACAAATACAACTGTTAGGATGTGCGGATGATTAAAATATTTACACACACATCTAGTGCAGAGGTTCTTGCACGGTAATTTACCCAATCAAACACCCAGATGCATTAATTTGCAGGATAACATGGGGGCCATGTGTGGCTAAGGTTCCTTCCGTACCAACCCGAGAGTTGAGAACACGGACTGGTACTGCCTCAGTACTGATTCTGTGTGTCTTGCAATGCAATTACCAATATTTTCACGGTACCGCCCAACCCTAGAGCTGACTACGCCTTGAAAGGAGTACAGTAACTGTGTGTAATAGTGGGAAACTCTGAGACCCGATCTTAAGGGTTCTCATGCAGAAAAGTTAGTTGCCAATTTTCTCATTACATATAAAGGCTGGCAACTAAAACATTTGCTGAAGGTGTTTTGTAGTCTCCAAGTCTCCATGGCAACCAGAATTGCAAAGGGTTGGTTAGAAATATTGCATAATTTGAAAGTTCAGGGTAACAGTCTTTTGAGTTATAATCTTGAGGACATTCTTACCATACAGTATTACTCAACTTTTGAATTGTTCACAGTTGTGTAGTACAATTCATGGTTTTTAGAGTATTAACATTTGTCATATATACATACAACATTCCTCCTCAAATGGGATTGAATTCAGTTTCAGAAATGGGATTTTCAGCAACCTAAAAAAACACATTCGATAAGGGAAGAGGGAGGGGCAAATACATTTGCATTTTTATTAAAAACTTTTGTCATTTCTGAACAGGGAAGTTTGTCTGGAAGAAAATTGCAATTTTCATTGCATATTTATATTCTTTATTTTTCTGTTTCGTAATTTTAAATCCATGGTTTAGTTTTGCTAGTAATGAAACAACTCATTTTCAGTTTAAATCAAGTCGTGGCTGTCTCCTTGAAATGTTATGCATATTAAGTAGTTACAAATGTTGAGCTACATTTTGTGATGTAACTTTCTTGAGAATGTTCTTACCATGTTACCTAACATTTGAATTGCTGATAGTTGTGTAGTACAATTCATGGTTTTTAGAGTACCTGAATGAGAATGTATACTCAATATTCTTCAAGTGGGACTGAATTAAATTACATAAATGGGATTGATGAATGATGATGTGAGAATTTTAGTGACTTAAAAACCTTTGAACAGGGATGGAAGGTTAGGGGGGGGGGGAGGGGGAGCTAAGGGGATCTAATCCATTTGCATTTTGATTAATCTTTTTTTCATTGCTGAACAGGGAAGTAGTATATTACAAGTGCTTATGGAAAGGAAGCGAAAGGTGACCTCTTAACACTTTGCAGTCTCCACTCTCAGTTGTGTTATCACAAAGTTGGTAAAATGTTTTCAACTTGTAATGAAGGTTTGTCATTAAAGCTTGGGTCATATTACAGCTGTTTCAGATAGGATTACGATTCCATTTTTTTATTTTTAGTAAATATATTCTCCATTTTTGATCGCAAAGAACCAGAAACTTGCCAACTTGTGTTACATCACACTGACAGACAGTTTCCATTGAACATGTATCGTCCAATAAAAACTGTTGAATGTCACAAAATAATTATCGTAAATTTGGTTTTCTTAGTCTTGCCTTACAAATCATATATTTACACAAGTTGGCAAATTTTTGGTTCTTTCTGATCAGAGATGGAGAAGATATTTATTAAAAATTAAAAAAAATCTGATTGTAATCCAATCTGAAATCTGTTGTGTTACCTGCACTTTGAGCTGCTCAATTGATTGATAATTTATTTTTCAACATGAAGAAAAATACTGTCAACTTGTATTTTAGCAATTATTATCCATGTTCATATTGTGTTTAAGTTTTTACTAAATGCAAGTGGTCTGGTCTTCAGTCATGAAGTTGATAGCGCTATCAACACCAATAGTAGTAGAATTGAGTGCTGATAGTGCCATCTAACTGACACCCTTTGACATCCATAAATATTTCAATATTTTGCCAAAGGGGGTTAATCTGTTACAGAGGATTTTAATGTCATTTTTTACCAGATGGTTTTGTTTTTTGATTTGGTGTGTTCAGACAACTCAGGGATTTACTTGCCAAAAAAGAGCGACTGTCTTAAGGATAACCATAAATTATTTTCAAATAATTTTTTCCTTGTTCTAGTTGCACTGTAGCGTTTCTTTCTTCCTGTACATGTGGACATGTTTTAAAATGTTGAAAATACACTCACATATAACATTTAAAAACAATGTGTCATGTCATTTTTACTATTTTGTTCAGAAGAATCATATAACAGAAAAGATAAAAAGGTTTATATTCCCACAATGCTGTGTAAAAGGTCAAATCTTCCAAATTAAGAAAGTAAACGTGCAGACCAAGAGACTCAGTTCCCATCATGGATGATAAAGAAGTACCTTGATGTTAACCAAGTCAACTTGTTGAACTCACCAGGAAAATGGTTAGTTTTACCAAACTTTGGTGAAAAAATACATACCAATGGCAATAGTTTCACCAAGAAATTGGTAAAATTCAACACATTATCCTGGTGAAATTCACCAGGATTATGGTTAAAGGTAATTCACCAGGAAAGTCTGGTTAAATTAACCAGTATAATGTTGGTGCAATAGCAACATGGATCCTGGTGAAAAGTTCACCAGTTCCTGGTAAAATTTCACCAGGTATTTTTTAGTGTGTAGAAATGAGAATGAAATAACTCAAAAAGTGAGAAAAAGATAAGGAAAAAAGAAATATGTGAAGGTATATTGCAAACTTAAACATAACTTCAGATCCCAATTAGCACGGAATTCTATTTCACAGAACCACAACATTTAAAATAGAAGAAGATCAGCAATGGGACGGTTAAAAAACTGTGGATAAGTTTCTAGAAGAATATACTAAAATTAACTAAAGAATTAATGTTATCAATTTGGAAGAGCTGTTTCATTTTCAGGACACTAGAATTTCCTCTATGATAGGACTTAATATAGTTACATCTTTCGACAAAAAACTTTGGACATTCAAAAATATAATGAAATTTGTCACCTTATTTATCCTGAGAACAAAGGGTACAAATTCTTTCATCAAACGAAAATATTATTCTAATATCTTTCAGTTACTAGGGACATTTTAGTGTTCGCTAATACCTTCAGTTTGTTCGCTTAAACATTCAGTTTGGTAAACTTTGCCGAGCTTTGGAAGTGACAAAATCGGAAATTTGCTATATGTGACACCAGATCACATTTCATAAATTTCATAAATTTCCTTTCATAAAATTCCACATTTTCTCCAACATACGCTCTAGACTTAAAAAATTCTTCGAACAGCCTCATTTCGTCGGCGTTGGATAACGTTATGAAGCAACAACGATCTTTGGTCACCATTCAGTGTCAGATCTGTCAATAAGAAATGCAAGTTCTTCAGTAATTACCCAACATTTTAAATTTTCTTACAAGAAATCTAGAATCCAAACTTTTCTGCAATACAAGTTCCTTACTTTCAAATACTTAAAAAGGGAAAAAAATTCAGCGCGCTCCGCGAGCGGCAAATTACGTCCCTAGTACAATGGTGCCCTTACTCCAAATCCAGATGTGGATTGATATCTGGATATATCTGGTTAAATACAGCCTTTATATGGCCATATCAAGCCAGATATACAGCCAGATTTAGATGCCTTGATATAATATATCAAGTTTTATATGGCCATATCAAGCCAGATATAACTTGATTCAAAGAAAGGCCAGATATGCAAGTGAAGTTTTATATGGCCATATCAAGCCAGATAGAACTTGATGAAATGCAGTTCCAGATATGCAAATAAAGTTTTATATGGCCATATCAAGCCAGATATAAATTGATTCAAAGAAAGCCCAGATATGCAAATAAAGTTTTACATGGCCATGTCAAGCCAGATATAACTTGATGAAATGCAGTTCCAGATATGCAAATTAAGTTTTATATGGCCATATCAAGCCAGATATAAATTGATGAAACGCCTTCACAGATATGCAAATAAAGTTTTATATGGCCATATCAAGCCAGATATAAATAGATGAACTACTTCCCAGATATACAAATAAAAGTTTTATATGGGCCATATCAAGCGAGATATAACTTGATGAAATGCCTCCCCAGATATGCAAATAAAGTTTGATATGGCCATATCAAGCCAGATATAAATTAATGAAATACCTTCCCAGACAAACAAATAATGTTTCATATGGCCATATCAAGCCAGATATAACTTCATGAAATGCCTTCCCAGATATGCAAATAAAGTTTGATATGGCCATATCAAGCCAGATATAACTGATTAAAATACCATGATAGAATTACATATAAACTTTTACATAGCCATATTAATACTTTTTGGTTTAATTTGTGTACCTTTCCTACATAAATACCTTCTCTGGAAGCTGAACAAGTATCAGCAAACCAAAATCAGAACATTCAAACCATATTCAGCCAGATTATACTAACGTATGCAAATGACTTTCCAATGTGGGCGTGGTCAGGAATTTAGGGACCTGATTTTCTTTTTATTCTTCAACAAAATTTTTGTTGGGATATTGCCCCATATGATAATTTAAACCACCAATGCAGTGTAAACATTTAAAAGTAGGAATTTCAAAGCAGTTTTTTTCTTCACTATTAAGTAATTTAACAACCTCAAATACTTAAGTCAATGTTATACAATGGGCATTTAACTTTGTTATTGATGTTCAGATAACCCTTAACATTATGCTGGCCCAGAAGGCTTCTGATTCGCTTTACACAAAGGTAGTGCACTAATAAATTTTGGTCCAGTCATATATGGTCCAGATATGGGACATATATGCACCATACTTGTCTCCTTAATATGGGATCAATACAGTAAATATTTATATAAGCCAGATATGGCACTGCTTTATATGGGATCATTATGGAATAGCTTTATATAAACCATATATGGTGTTGCTTTATATGGTTCATATCTGTTCCAGATAAACACCTGATCCAGATAAAATTTTATCTGGCCCATATATGGATTAGATCTGGTTCTGGCACAGATCAAGGTTATAACTGCCCAATTTTTATCTGGTCCAGATATAAATCCCATATCTGCAGCAGATATGGGCCAGATATGAAATCCATATCTGGCCCATATATGGAATTTCATATCTGGCCCATGTCTGGATTTGGAGTAAGGGTGTTCATTAGTCCCTTAAGAAAATCGTAAAATTTGGATGCTTGCCCAACCCCCTCCCGCAAAAGTCCCGCTACGTTACTGTAGACACCGTAATCTGGACAGGAGAAAAAAATACGCAGATGCCCCCCCCCCCCACTTTGAAAAACAAACCGATGTCCCTGGCCCTTGTCGACGTTGGCCCACACCAACCAGGCTTGCGCCCATCATGATTTGGTGATTTGTATATTATAATGAATGGTGCTGCTGTTGACATATGATGAATCGTGGTGGTGGGAAGGTGGTGTAAAAGGTGGAGACTGAAATGGGTGACGGTCTACGGAAGAGGACACAAGAAAAATTTTGGTACCGTCACAAGATAAACTTAAAATGATAGTAGTATATAAGGGGTCGTTTCAATATGACTCGGAGCTTCATTTGGAGCTTCACACCCCCCCCCCCCCCTCAGAGCTTCGATCTGAGCATCAACTGCGCATATGTCCGAGCTTAGTGGTCAAAGTTGGAGCTTCGGTCTAGGCATCAACTGCGTAGTCCGCATGTCCAAGCTTAGTGGTCAAAGTTGCAACTTCGGTCTGAGCATCAACTGCGTAGGCTACATGTTCTAGCTTAGTGATCAAGGTTGGTGCTAATGGAGGTGAGAATCAAAGAAAGGGAGCTTGACTGGCCCGTGTGAGCTAATGCTTGTTTCCTTTTTTGCTGGTTGTCGGATCTTTGAGGGGCTGTTAATGAGTCCTATTGTGATCAGGAGGATTAGAATGTGGCTGGTTCTTTGTGGGGCTGCGCTAACCCTTTGTATAAAGGAAGGATTGAATTTTGTGAATGTGGCTTTCTGGTGTAGTGCTGGCCTATTGTGTGACCCATGTGTAAGATTAACTTCTAGCAAGTTGTTACATGTCTCTTTTTTTCTGCTGGGTCATTGTGTAAGCGATGAACCTCCTATACAAAATGAGGTCTTAGACCCCCACCATAAGAGGCGGCGGCCTTGTAGTACAAACCCTGAAACAATCAACTAACCCAGAACCTAGGCCTACTGAAATGGAAAAACTGGAGCGTACTGGAAGTCAATGAAAAACGCTTAGGTTCAAGGCTCTCAAAAGTCATGTCTCTTGTATGACACTCTTGATGATTTTCTGATGAGGGCGCAATTCATGGGTTGATTTTAATCTGCTTCGCGATGAAGACTAAAGGTTTTGAAAAAGTGTACTTGGACAATACACGGGTGCTATGATAATTCATAAGAAATTCTTTGACGTATTGGAAGCGGGCCATTGTAATATCAGGGTACATGGTCAAAATTTGTGGCATTTTAAGTAAGGAAATGTATATGTCAGCTAAATTGAGGTAGATAAAACCCCTTTCAGGTTCTTATACGGTTTAAGTTTCTTTTAGTCTTCTCCAACAATGAGCGGGAACTTTATTCCGTGGGTCACAACATCCTGTCCACAGGGGGCTTTTCATTTCATGAATAACGTTGTGGCAGGAGCTGTAATGTCACTTTCAACTTTTCAGGTTTGACGCGTAGGCTTACCACTGGTAATGCCCAAAGTCATGTAGCTATAGACCCCAAAATGATATCTGCTCGGGTGTCAAACGTTGCGTCTTATGTTTTGCTAATGTTATGGATTACATGATGCCTTGTCAATGTCAAGCTCCCTTTCCTTGATTCTCACCTCCATTAGCACCAACCTTGATCACTAAGCTAGAACATGTAGCCTACGCAGTTGATGCTCAGACCGAAGTTGCAACTTTGACCGCTAAGCTCGGACATATGCGCAGTTGATGCTCAGACCGAAGCTCTGAGGGAGGGGGTGTGAAGCTCCAAATGAAGCTCCGAGTCATATTGAAACGACCCCCTATATACTCCTAACGATGCCTCCTCTTGACCCATATAAACCCATATAATTACTGGGATGTCAGGAACTGCTGTTTGTTTGGTGCTTACTAAAGTAAGTGAAAGTGAAAGTATCCAAGAAGTCTCAAAGAGTCTTACCACCCACTAGCTGAATTGCCCCGGCTACTTGAGGAGGTGAGAATGGCCTGTCTTCAAGCCTGCATTGCGAAATCCACTGATGTCACGTCTATGCCATTAGTTTATTTTCAGTTTTATTTTCAGTCAGTTTGACTGAGGTTTTAGGACACACTCGTTGTTTAGCCGTTCGACAGAATATTAAAAGGCAGGAGCAGTCATCCCAAATTGAAGAAGTGTAGTAGACTGTCCAGTTTCATGAGTGGCTGTTGGGAGTCATGTGACAATGTTTTTCTCTTCAAATGTGAAATTTACCAGAAATAACTCCTTGGTTTTCCTGGAATATGCAATGGTAAGGTCACAAAATGTAATTAAAGATACTTTGAAGAGAAATAAGATGAAAATTGAGTTATTTAGCTTTTTCTTCAAAATAAGTTTGAGGGGACAGCTCTTTACCTCTAAGTAGGCGTAACGGGAATATTACACGCTATATTATCGTGGGCTGCTGTTTCGGTTAGGACTCGGTCAGACTAATTTCAACTTCTGTTTGACTCCCAACTGCATGGTTGACCCCCGCTCCCTCACCATGACTTGCAGCTCTAAGTACGAACACTACTGATGTCAAGTCCATAACACCACCATGAATTTGTTTTCCGCAAGTGGAATTGGTCTTACACGTACGATTGCACGTTTAAAGTAATGACTCACCTCATCTGCAGGAGATGCTAAACAGGCTGTTCTATTTGACATTTTATATTCCCCCAGATTAAAGAGAGACGGACCTATGACGTAAGCATAATTCTTTGATCACGCGTTGCGTGAGTGTATAGGATTGCTAGTACAGCAGGAACAAAGTAAGAATAAAACGAAATGCGTTCAGTGCACGCAGACGTAATTGGGTGTAGATAGGAAGCTGAACATCGTAAAAAAATAAGAGAAAATAAGTATATACATATCCTACATTTCAAGTAGATATGCCTATATCCTGAGCAAATATGTTGTCATCAAATTTGAGCAGCACATAGCAGACACATTTCTTCAAAAAGACATAAAAAATTCGTATCAATTTCGTTTCAGTTTCAAGTCACATCTTTCGCTTTGTTAGTGTGTGTCGGAGAGCGTATTGACATTAGCGTGTAATTTCGTAGGGAGTAGGTTGCAGACAAACAACCTATTTTCTGTGTAATGGTGAGAGTAGACTTGTAACTCGAAGCCATCCTGCGGTCAGTTTGTTCACTTTTTAATCCAGAGTGTAACGCTGTCCCAGAACGTAACGTTCAAGTCTCGCTGGGGGTTCGTTTTGTCATGGATTTCTTTCTTTTCCGTCACTTTCTTGTTTAGTTGCCCTTTTCATTTTCCACTTCAATTTCCCCTTTTCCGTTCTCTCTTTCTTTGTTTTCGTTCATTTTCCGTCGTCCCAATTTTACAACATAAAATAATCATAACATTTTCCGCTTTTGATTTGAGCCGAATAATAGTATGAGTGCGATACCCGTTCTTTAACCGGTCGTCTGGACTTCAGATAGTTCCTCAACTGCCCATGATCTTGACCATGGTACCGGTGGGAAATTCAAGCACCCTGTTTTAGCTGAGTTGGTCTATTTCAAAGACAAGGACATCCTTTGAAAGTATTCCCTTCACAAGGAAGAAATATCGCCTACACAAAATATCACCCTCAAAAAACAAAATTATCTCTGAAAAACCAAAGGCCTCTTACGTGTGCCCTAAGATAGTTAAGACTAATGGCAATTACATTTTCTATTAATTAAAGTGACTGTTCACAGAAGGCTTACACCAAAGCAAGGTCTCTTTATAGGTAAAAGCCAAGAAAGCTACCGGTTACATTATTGTTTAACGTGTAAAACTAAGCCAGATCACACCGCTTAAAGGTAATCGGAATTAAAAACAGTTCATTGTGCTTATTCAAAACGGATCCAATTTTTGTACTGGTGGAAGACTCTTCGTGACTGACAGTCGCCTTGCAGTTTCGAAGACAGTGGTCTCACATTGACTGAGGCAAACATGAGAAAAGAAGTAGTTATGAATGTACCTCTGCTGTACCTAAAGGCACTTTCCGGATACAACATCCATTAGCTTCAAATTATGCAGATTTGTTTTTCTTTTTTCAGGAGGTGAAAACTGCATCTCAATAACATGTAGCGTTAGGAAGACACAAATTTTTAAAGTAATGCACTTTTTCTTGAGATTTGGTGCGCCATGGGAAATTGGCAAATTTGACATTATAATGCTAGATCTAAAGGAAAAATATTCAAACATTCCGACAGCATCATATATCAAGGACAAACAGGACGTTAAATTATAGAGAAAAACAAAAGGAGTCTCAGACAACGTGCCCACATAGCATAACGTTTTGCGGCTTTGTTGAAAAGCACAGGTTTTTTTTAACAATATCAACCAGTTTTTAAAGGGATATATCTTGAGTAAGGAAAGGGTATTGTGACAGGATTTGAAGGATATGGTATAGAACATTTTTTGTCTTTCTTACAAAACCCTTTGAAAAGAAATCAGAAAATGCCTTTAAATTACCTCTAATATGCCGTGGAATTATATCCAACGGTGGGCCAAGTCGGATGGCTTTTCACATTTTCTTAGTGACCAGTAATATAAGTTGAAAATTTGTAGCTTGCCTCTTTGGACACCATGTCGACGTTGTAATTATCATAAAGACAATTTTAGTACGGGTATTCATTTATACCAAGACAACTTATGAGGCTGAAAAATAAGTTCAGACATTGACTTAACCCTGAAGCCTGAGGTAGAATTTTTTGACCCGAACTGTAGGTCAAAATATTCCACTGATTATTGAAGTAGATCGAATATAACTTTATTATCAAAGTAGGTTTTAATGTAAACAACCCTATACGGACATCAATTTTGGTAACCATTTATGACTTACATGGAAACGTCCATATGCATCATTTCCTTGTAAATTTTTAAGCCCCCAAACCTTCAAATTCAAATTAAGAAAAGATAGCTACGAATATCAAAATGGAAATGTCTCTTTGAATGACTGATGTCACATTCAAAGAGTGAAGAGTGACAGAAATGCACAGAGATTGTAACAAACGCACATTACAGATTTGTAAATACCCCGGTCAGGATATATACTTAGGTTATAAACTTATTGGGTTGGGCAACTGGGTGGGGGATAAACATAACTTTATGATGAGCCAGCTAACAACTCCCTACGCTGAGAACAAGAAGCTTACTTTTATTTTTTATTTTTTTTTTTATAAATGAGTGAGATGTTATTTCAGTTAGCCTTAGATCTAATTTGCGCGAAAATTTGAATGTAACCCGTCAGTTTCCGATTGACTGGTAAGTTAGTTTAATTGAGTTTTACGACCCAAATCCTAACCAATTGGTCTAAAGTCGAGCCAGTCTCGGTTTTTTTTATCAGCTGTTACTCACTGCCTTTTCTCTACTTCACTGTCTATTCTGAGCAATGAACACAGTGGCAGTAGGTTCCATATTTGAAGTCTTCCCCTGTTAAGACTCGAACTCAAAACCTCCCAACTGTAAGTCGATATTGTCTCTTTTGGAAAGGTGTATGAGGGATTTTTCATTTCATCCTTTATGCGGTACACGTTTTTTGAGGTGACAGAATCATGCTGGACCTGAGTGATCATGAATATTGTTCTCATCTCTTTTAAAAGAGTGCCTTAAGGTCATTCCATGTGTAGATCTCAAGATTTGAACAGGTAAAGTTGTCCCATTTTCAACAGAAAAGTGATCTTGAAGCAAGCACATATGACATTATATCCTCACATTGGACAGTCTTTTTTTTTTTCTTTAAACTTCACAGCTTATTTTCTCCCCAACAACCACCATATGAGAAGAAGAATTAACTGCATAAGTGGGATGACAATTAAAAAACTTTGCATTCTCCTATGGGGGTCCTATTCCTATAAACTTCAAGGTCAAAACAACAGCGTGAAAAAACAAAGTAAAACAAAGCATTCCTTTTCAAAGTGAGGAAGTGATATAAGCTCTGCTGCTCTCAAGTTCACCTTTGACTTTTTTGCTTAAACTTCCCCTTAAAAGTATGAGTTCTTATAAAGGAGTATTTTTTCTTCATCAATTGTAAAAAATGTAATAAACTTTCACTGTGGAAATGTATATGAAGGAACTCGTGTTATATCCTTCATGCGTTTACTTCTTTGGCAACACATGGACATTGAATATTTCCTACCGTTAATCTATGAGGGATCGTGGCTTTTGGCCCTCCAAGAAACTTTCCTATATTCTACTAAAAGGAGCATTTGATATATATGGGCTTTCAGAGGGAGATGTGGAGGCAGTAATTAACATAATTTTGGAAGTTTGGATAAAGGAACTTTCGTTTTTTTTCCTAATACTTAAGTATGGACTCGTTGAATAACAAGCGTTTATTAGCTCTCCGCCCCTGTATAGTTGTAGATCGTTTCTTCATTCTACTCAGACAGAACGTTGGAGGCTTCGGAAAGGGGTTATTTTTTATTTTAAATAACCGCAAATAATACGTTTGCTATAATGGATGGCAGATCCCGATTTTTTTTCCTCATCTACTAATAGAAAACAAAATTTACTCATTTTACTCACCTACAAGAAGCCATTATTTCGACCCGCATAAAAGCATGTTAATGTATGTCAAGGTCACTTTATGTTAGAGTAACAATATTTTCAAAGTACTACCAAAAGTTCCGTCTAAAAGACAATCTATTGGGCAAAACTAAAAAAAAATAATATTCAAAGAAGTTTTCTGGTAATTTACTATTCTTTCCATAAATTTAATGCAGTTCATTGTCTTACATTAATTTATGCAATTTTCGAATATGTTACCTCCCTTGACAGACACGTACGCTTGGGCTGTTACGCAACCGAATATGGGAAATGAATGAAACTTGCACCAGAATACTTAGAATATCTTCCCCTTTAACATATCAAACATGAATTGGTTCAGGACTATGTTATAAGACGTTTCATAATACCGAAAGACTAAGCTTACATACATCCACAGCTTACAACAAATACAGTGGGTGCAACGCAATACAAACGGAGTAGTTCACCGTCAATTAACCATTACAGGAACTTCGCTTAACGTGAGATTATAAGTCTTGGTAAATATTTTGTCATTGGAAAAAGGCGAATTTTCGGAGATCATCCCCCTTGATCCATCTTTGGGGTCGTCTTTGTTTTCAAACCCCCTCAAATGCCATTTATTAAAATTTAATCAGGCCGGTTGATGGACTCGCTTAGACATCGATTCAGAACTAACAATAATCTTTTAAGATGCTGATAAGTCCCTAGACGTTCACAGCCTTGGTCATATTTCCAAAGTTCAAACGTTCATCGAAATGCCACGATTTTGTCTGGAACCATCCACTTCTATATGACAGCACTACTTCGAAGCTGAACAAGTGAAAGTGATAGTCTAAAACCTTAGGAGAGGAGAAACCCAGTCAATACGCAATGGGCAAGTTTATCGTTCTATTCTTTTTGGTGACATCTCTGTTGGCTTATATTCTAAATCCATTCGTTCCAGGTAAACTAGAAGAAAGATCCAAGTATCGCTGTTTAACGGTCGTGTATAATTCGTTCCGTCTTTGGGTATGTTACCCAATTTTGTTTTGACTTTAATTTTTACGCGTGTAATTGCACTCAGATAATGACGTTTTCTTCATCTCAAAGACTAATCAAAGAAATTATGTAGAAAGCTTGAAGTACATTTACTGAGATTCGTACTCCTGATCTGCCGTAATATAAAATTGAAAGGGTTGTTTACGGCCTTCGAGTAAAAACTTAAAATAGTTTAATGAATATATGAGTAATACCATAAGCCAGATCTTTTCTGAGTTTAATACTCTTTCATAATGGGGTAACTAAATGTTAATCTTTTAAGACTGGTACAATCGATTCCCTTAATTACTTATCCTCGTGTAGCTAATTAGCTCCTACTGTTGATAAGACACCCAGAATAGCAAACACAAGCACGGTAATTCATTGATAATATATTAAAGTCAATACGATTGACGGAAGCTTAAATAGGTTATCGGATATGCTTATTACCTATTGGTGACATTACACACCGCCTCTAAAATGTTAACTCTTGCTATAAAGACACTCAGTAATGGCGGACGTACTTCAATTAAACTTATGTGGTAGGAACTATTGCGAAAATAATGCTGTCTTTTGTGTCTAGCATTGTTAATGTTGGCTAGAGACAGGTGAATTTTGAACAAAAAAAGCTTTCATCTTATTAAGTGAATATTTAATGAAATTGAGCCTACTATGGAATTCTGCGACGTCACAGACGACATTTTTATTGGACTTCGTATGTCCGAAAAATTCCGTCCGTCAATATCACGTCACGAAATAGTAAGTGCAAATTTGATTTCCTTCGTCATGTAGAGGAAATTATATATTTAAACAGGTTGGTAAATTTTGGGAGCTTCCCTAACCAGCGACGGAAAACATTTAAACTAAAACTAACAAAAATAAATTCATAATCTGATCTGATGTATATTGCTGTGGCGTGACACGCTCTCAATCGGAGACAGCTGGTGTGCGTGTAGATCGAGTGTACACTATATCTGCACGGATGTGGCTCTGAAAGCGACGGAAACATTTGGACAGCTGGCATATCTGAAACCGGTTTTTTAAGTGACGCCGGTGAAATACAGTCCGGATTCCAAACTTATATTTCATAAAATACCAAACATAATTCAATAAAAGCCCATTAATTTCGAAAATTTGTTTTAAAAGCGACGTCTTCGGAGTGCGGCAAATTATATTTACTCAATAAGGCCGATGTAGTCATTTGAAAAATATATATATATAAAAAAAACGGTTCTCCAGCTTTTCGTTACACAGCGGAGGTCTTTGAACAAAATATTAAAGTTTCTACTGTATAGGGCGAGGCTATCCCAACCTCGTTAGTATAGGACAGCCGTTTCATTGAAATCAGGGGATGATGGTCTCGATTTAACATTAGATTTTTTGCTGGCGAAACAACGTAGTTATTAATGGGAGATACCTCACTCCCGAAAACTTTTCTACGCGGATTCCCTTTCCAGGTGTAGCCTAACGCGAGACGTAATTTTCACTTGTTCCCCTTACGGTTACATTAATCAAAGTTTGTGATGTACTTAAAGGTCAAGCGCAGTCCTCAACCTATTTGGAAGCAACAGCTACACATACGTAATTTTCTTCTTATTTCTCTTTAAAGTATCTTTCATCATATTTTTAGACTGCAGTATTGCATATTCAGAGTAAACCAAGCAGTTAGTTTCGCATTTGAAGCAGCCAATCGTGAAACAGGAAAGTCTGCTACACTTCTTGAAGTTGGGATGACTGCTCCTGCCCTTTAAGATACTTTATAGATTGGAAAATGCAATGTTGATTGTGTAAGAAGTATTAAAAAAAAAAAAAAAATTAAAGGGCAGTACATCTTTCTAACTACTAGTGGCGTAGCTATAGGGACAGAGGAGCAATTACCCATACTCCACCCCGCTCTGGGAAATGAAGATATCGAAAAATGTTCTAAAACAGAATCTCTTCATTTTCAAATATAAGTGAAAAATGTCAACAAAGTTTTAGAACGTTTCTTGGTTCTCAGTGGAAAATGAAAAAGCAAAATCGGAAATTTGTTTTAAATGAGATGATAATAAGGTGGCATCCTTACAGTAACTACAAAGCGACTTCAAATAAAAAAAAATTCTAAAGGTTCGCCAATTGAAACCTCCAATTTGTAAGTATTTGTTTTGGATAAAAAGCGACAAAGTTTGTGATTTTTGAATTTCTCCAGAGTGACATAGAGAACCTCGATACAAAGACCGTTACGCTCTAACTTATTTGCTCTTTGGAATCGCTTATGTATTTTTTTTTTAAATCATGCATGACCCTCGTTTGACTATGACGTATTCAACTATCGGTTTGAACTGATAAGCAATATAATCTTATTTAATTCTATATTTACGGTACATCATAAATATTCCATCAAAGACACTTACAGCCGACAGGTGGAAAACCACATCTGTGCTCCATTTCTCAAATTCTAATACTCTGTCTAGATCGTATCTTCAAAATGCAGTTGAGTTGGGAGCTAAACACGATTTTTAGGGAGTAAAATTCACTCCAAGAAGGGTGACAACTCATTCTTAACCAATTGCCTGCAGGGAACCCTTTTTAGTGGTCCCTGTCACTCAATCAAGAATAAAACTCAGTCTGCAACTGTATCTGGTCGAGGATGCGTTTTTATAGACAGTTGTGGGAGGGGCTGAAATACCAGTAGTTTATGGGAATTGAAACGATCGATCTGGATGAGAACAATAAATTGCCTCTTAAGGTGCTTTAAGTGACAATTTCACTATTATTGGCGTGAATTTCACTCATTTTGAGTGAGCGTCATGAAATTTACACTTGTAAAGAGTGAAATTCCACTCTTTCATCATTCTCGTCCAGACACAATCTCAGTTTATTGCTACAGGGTGAGTATATACCAGATTCCAAGTGTGATCAGAACACTGTGAAAACATAACACGTTGGATAGTATGAACTACGGTCCAATGCACTTCATTTTAATTTGCTGTCAATCAATTGCGTCAGGAGAGAATTTTTTTTAAAAAAACTACAAAATTTGTAGTTTGGGGTTAAAGTTGACTGCTTCTAAGTTTACGTAAAAAGAAATTATGAACATCATGAAAATATGGTGCGAAATGAGCGCCACACTAAATGAACGGGGCAGCCCGTTCTCTATATCTTAATACGGACTTTCAGTGGCAAACATGTTCACCTGTCTTTAAGCCAGCCTTGAATAATAAACATTCACACTGATATGCCCATCTTTACTCTTTTCCAACAGGGGATTCTATCAAGTGTTCCCTCGTTCGGTGATAGAACCGATTATTATCCTACCGACCACTTTGGTCCAGGTGTAATTATGACGGAAGAAATATTCAATGGCACGAGGGTGATAATTTACTCCCAACCCCTATGACGTCAGAACAGCTACTCCCTGGATTCATTCATTTCATGGAGGTGGACTGTCCTATGCAACGTCAAGTACGTTTCAGAACTTAATTGTCGAATAGTTCTTTCCTTTCTTTCCTTTCAACCGCATTTTATTTAACCCTCTTCTTTAACTATTGTCATTCCTACAAAACAATTTCATTAATTAAAAAGCTAAAAGGTTAATTTTTGTAAATAATACGATGTTAACAGGTTAATGGCAAACCCGTTTGGTTAAACGGAGGAGCTAGAAATGAGTGCGTTTTAGTAACAAATTACGTTGTTTATCTCGAGACAATGCTCGGTTACCTAACCGCCATTGTTCAAGTGGAAATTAATGATTTCTAAGCATGGATAAAAAGTCGCAATCCAGATTTTGTCTAACATTTCGGAGGGCCAAATCAAATTTTGGCAAAATTTCATCGTTCTGTAAAACGTTAAACGATTTATCTTTGCAATATCACCGCCATTATGATTAGAATATATCGAGAAAATTATGTCTTCAAAATTCATGGTTATTAAAAAAAATAGGGGACTGACTCGGTATCACATAATACATATATAAAATGTATGTAAAACATTAGGTCATGATTTATTACCACCTGCGTATCGTAATAATTCTTATTACATCGGCCCATTTCCCAATACCGATGAATCTGACGAAGACTTCTGGAGGGAATCGGAGAAAATCTTATCGGATCCCCTTTTCACACCTCATTTTAGAAAGAATATGACTGGTTTGCCAACTGCATACGTCATCACCGCTGGTTATGATTCTCTGCAAGATGAGGGCTACTTGTATGCTAAACAGCTAAAGGACGCAGGTGTCAATGTCACGTGGGTTCACTATGAAAAAGCGTGGCATGGGGTGCACTGGATAGCCCCACAATTTGTTTTCAGACTTGGTGAAAAGATAGACGAGGACTTCTTGAGTTTTGTTGAGCAAAACTTGTAATAACGTATATAATGTTAAATCAGGAAATCATAGAATTTACTCATTCCCTTCATAATCCCGATATCCCCCCTTTTTTCCACTTAATTGCACATTGCTTGCTCAGATACCTGGATAGCACTGATCTGGGTTAGACGGTTACAAACCATCCAATGAGATATGTTGTATCTCGCAATCCTGCCGGTTAAAAAAAATCGAATAAAACATTGGACACTTGGCTGTTGTTATACCGGTTTGAAAAGTACCAGGACAGGTGTTGTCTTCGGTTTTAGAGGCCATTAAATTGGACTTTTCAGACTTAGCATTGCATTCAAAAGATAAAATGTAGTTGCGAGTTGGATGAGGTTATTCGGCTCAGTTTCGAATGGGCTCAGGATAAAAACGCATGGGCCTGCCAACGACGTTTTTGAGTTGTTGTTTACTGGTCAATTCTTTTCTCTGAGCCATTGCTAATGATGAGCACCAGACACAACGGCAGTAGCTGCTGTTTTAAGTCTTTGGTATGACCTGACCGGGGTTTGAAGGAAAGTCCTGCATATCAATGCTTCAACTACGTCAATATGCAATCGGTCATAAAAAGTATGTAAACATGAAGTCAACGGATGATAAAGCTCAATAGAAGTTTCAACTTCCCTGCATTAAATGAAACTGGGATAAAACCCACCCTGAAAAAAGACTGAGTTTTAATGATCATTTAAATCTTTAAAACTTTATGGACATAAGCCCTCCCCCTTTAATTTCAGCACAGGTGGATACAAGTTAAAGGCCCAATTTTTTCTCCCAAAACAGTATCAATTCTCCTAACCTCCTTACTGAAGTCCCTCCCACAAGTGTCTGAAATTCATCCTCATCAAGACACAATCTCAGTCCATTGCTTCATGGTGAGTATATAAAAGCTCAATGTGTATAAACAAAATACTCTCAATACATATTCATTTAGTTTAATATAAGCTTTGGCACTCTGCATTGTTTGAAATAGCTGTCAATCAAAGAGCTTAGCCAATTGAGAATTTCTGTAACCCCTATAAGAATTGTAGTTTTGGATGAGAGGACTGGCCCTGATACAGCGAGACTTGTCTTTTAGAAATGGATTCAAAACTCTCTTTCCGGTCTTAAAGGCATATTCTGGAGACAAAATTCGTTAACTTCAAAATAAGAAAAAATGTTCTCTTCCAGAAGGTGAAAACGGCATCTACATAGCTAAGCGTTCGGAAGATGCAAATTTCTAACGTATTGCAAATTTTTCTTGTGATTTGGTGCATCATGAGAAATCTGAAGTCATCGTGGCACATTTATTTTACTTTGCATTCAATTTATTAATAATTTTGATGCCCCTGCAGGCGATTTAACGATGTATGGTTGGTTGTAATCTTTGTATGTTGAAGGTAATGCTAGATCTACATGAAAATATATTCAAACATTCTAATATTATCAAATTTCAAGGACAAACAGGCTATGCAGTTATAAAGAAAAACAAAAGGAATTTGAAGCAATGTGCCCACATTATATAATTTTTTGTGGCTTTGTTGAAAAGAGGACTAGGTATTTTTAAACAAAAGTAACCAATCTTTAACAGTTCAAAGTGAGATATCGTGAGTTAGGAAAATGGTATTGTGATAGGGTTTGAATGGCATGGTGTGGAATATCTTTGTTTTTCTTACAAGACGGAGGCAAAAATCCACTAGGACATGCCTTTATTAAAACGGATGCATTTTAAATCGTAATATATAATTACATGCATATAATTACATCCAAAGTTCTGTTCGACTTCCAAATAGTAGCTCCCACTTCAAACTTTGACAGCAGATTGTGAAAGATACCAAAATCATTTGAAAGTTTGAGAACGGTATTGTGCCACAAGTTTGGTTAACTGAAACTTCCCTTACGTCCAGATATTAAATGATCAATTATGATAAAAAATCGAAATGTGGCAGTCTGGTAATTTTTAAAGAATAAATATTTCACAAGAACAAACTCAGCCTTTTGCCCAACAGGAATAACTTGTCGGGCTACACTCCAAAACTTGAAACGGTTCAGCTTTGAAACTCTTGAAGTGCACAATATTTTGGTAAGATAGGATTTTATGGAGACCTAAGGTTTAAAATAGGCTTAGATGGCAATATGATGTGTGGCAGCTGTGAACCTAACCGTGCCCACCCCACTCCGGATTAAAAATTATTTTCATCATGTATTATTCTTCCATCGGGAAGAATCAGTCACAGTGGCGTAGCCAGGATGGGAATTTTTTTTTTTGGGGGGGGGGGGGGCTAGGTAACACGTGGGTGGGCCTGGTACCTCCGAGGGTCAGGCACGGCAAGACTATCTAAGCGGAGCGCCACCATCAGTTGGCGCGGAGCGTACAAGAAAATTTGGGGCTTTAAAACCCCTCCAGATGGCCGGAAACGGCACTTCTCACGTGTTTTAAACTGGGTGTACCCAGCCGCAAATTCGGCAATATTTGAATGGATTTCAGCTTACCTAAGACAGTACCTCACCCTTTAACAGGAAAACCAAAAGTAGTTGTGTCCCCCTCTGAGAAACTTTCTTTGCGTTAATTTCCTAGATGCAAAATGGTGCTATGTTAAGCAAAACTTTGAACTGATTATAGGCCTGAGTTTTCGGATTTTCCCTTTTTTGGGAGCATGAAAAATATAAAAATATTTTTAGTTTTTGTAGAGATTTTACCAGAGACATACATACTACCAAAGGAACAATGTGCAAAATGGTGCAGTATTTGTTCATCGGTACATTACGTGGTCAAAATTAAAATACTACGAATAAATCCCTCAAAATAATTGAACCTCAAAGCAGAAGTATGGATCATGTGGGAAACACATGAAATCCGGACCTTGTGGACATTTTACAAATCCCCCGACGCCAGTGCCAACTACTAAAAGAGGACTTGTCGAAAAAAATCGTTTTACAGTGGCACTTGTCATGGGCAGGAGTGAGGCACGACATAGGCCTACTTGTTAAGGATGGAAGGGAAGAATTATCCGAAGGCAGTACCTTACCCTTATCTGCTTACGGCATATTTTGTGTATAATTAAGTATAGGAAGGGTCGTGTAAGAGTGGTCTCCAGTGTAAGATTGCCTTATTTTCAGTAAATCAATCAGCCATCCGAAAAGGGAGAAAGGGTCTTAACCTTACAAAGTCGCATTAAAGTTTGTCGTCGAGACTTTCGTTTCATCTTCGAAGTGAAATACAATAAACTACAGTGCAGATCACAAACGGTATCTAATTTAGTGAAAGTAGGCATTTTGAAGTTATTGCTTGATTTCATACGTGCGGACAAATGTGTTTTACACACATTCATCCATTTTTTTTTTTTTACACATTTTTTTTATTTTTATTTTTTCAATTACTTTTTCAGGACGCAAAAAATCTGTGGGGGGGGGGGCTGTAGAAAATCTGGGGGAGCCTAAACCCCCCAGGCTACGCCACTGATCAGTCAACACGAAACCAACTGAATGTTAAAACGTATGTTAACAAATGAACATGCTCGTCGAAAAATGTAGGAACTTCGGTTTTAGCCAACGATGGTACGCTAAACACCACCTTGCATTGTTGTCATAACGTCCTCTACCAATCATAGATGGCAAGAACCTCATATTCAGGTAGGGGAACCAAGTGTTATACCTACTCAATAAATTTTAAATAGTGGGATGACATACACTCTTAAATCAAAAGAGAAAACTTAGTCACTCTTTGCAAGAGTGAAAAGTGTAAATTCACTCCATTTGTGTGATAATTCACTCCAAGAAGAGTAAAATTCCCAATCGCCATAGTAGCAAAGCAAAGCAAAGTAAATATCGCATTTAGAACTATAAACCCACAGCTTTGCTGAGAAGCATGTTTAACTATATTTGCACCGAGGTATTTATTCATTTTTTTCCTGGAGTCGGGAAAGCACCTTGAAGGAAAATGCAGTCACTTCCACTTGAAGTATAGTTTAGTGCACTCTCCTGTTTCATGATTAATTTGGCTGTTTCATGACTGTTAATTTTTCTAATGGATCTTGGAATCTTGGAAATTACTGCTTGGTTCAACTTGAATATGCAAAATTATCAAAGACCGACTTTGAAGAGAAATAAAAAGAAAACCCTGGGACTAGGAGCCGTTGCTTCAAAATTAGTTTGGGGCGACTGATTTTGCCCTTTAAGGTGAGGAGTAAACCCCACTCTTGCGACTTATTTAAGATATTGTTTAACGTTGACGGTGGCGTAGCTGATATTTAAATTTATTCACAAGGAGAGCAAGCGCAGAAATTTTTCGATATTTTTAAAGTGTGAACACTCCTGCATCAGGGACTTTAATTGGGGTGCGCGAAACGCGCCGAAAATTTAGGTAACTATCTTTCTCACAAACATTTGTTAATATGGAGCTTGTATTTTAGCAAATATTAGATTCTAGTTTTCCTGTAAGGAACTTGGGAAGCTGTTTCTCCTCCTTGTGTTTATATGCGTGCGTGTGCTCTGAATAGCTCGGCACTACTGTTGTCTGTGTTTCCAGAGGAGAGAGAAGGGGAGCCGTACAGCTGAAGAGGAATCCTGTCTGGGATAGAAAAGCTTTCTTTCCCCATGTAAATTCTATTAAACGTTGGAAGTGATCTCCATGAATCTATCAAAATTTTCGATTAAGACGCTGGCCACAACCGGAAAACTGACTAAGTCAATCAACTTAAACAATAACTAAAATATCAATTACAGATATGAATCTTTTATTTGGCAAAAATCGGAAAGTAAAAGTTGTGAAAACTGCACTGTAAATAACCGATAATTCACCTTGCATGATTTCCGAATTTTTCACCTGCCCCGTACTTCATCTTGCAATTTGACTGACATCCTATTCCATTTCGTAGTCTCGTTTCATTTTTTCGAAAAGAATTCCATGGAGCTTACTTATTGATAAAACCCTTAGACTAACTAAATGATGAAATGATACAAATACCAAAAATAAGATCGATATCGAAGACCTGTGAAAACAAAATCATAAAAGCATGGTTTGAATGTGTTGACTGCATTTTAAAGGATTCAGTTTGAAATTCCACATACCTTCACACAAACGTAGGTAGCTCTAAGATCATTGCACTCTTTTATCGACGAGGTCAAACAAGAGTGAATTATGTCTTGCAGATATCGCTCTCGAATAAACAGTGTAGATTATTTTATCTTTCTTAATCTTCCATTCCATAACTGTAGCCTACTTGGTTTACAATTCTTTGTAACTGTCCCACGTGTTTCATTTGTAGCTGATATATTCTGACTGGAGTGATTTGTAGGAACTTTCAAGAATAACATTTTAATCAATAAATTCCAGGGAAACTTGTATCAAGGTTAAGAGAATATGTTGTACGTTGATAATATTTGATATTAGGCATCAATGATGTTCGGAAAGCACTTTTCAAATAATTGGCCAATTCTAAGTACTCACTCTCTGAGTTATTTTCATCAAGTTCGAATCCAAGAAACGGGCTTTTACGGCATCCGCCCCCACCCCCTCGCCACATCAACATAATAAAACATGGGAAATTAGCACTGCAACTCCCTTACACCTCTGCTTTCCCTTAGGTCAGCCCCACCCTTTTTTGAAATGTCTGGATCCGTGCTCGTTCATTGTGTAGTCATGAAGGGAAGTTACTTTTTTGATATCACTCCTTGGACAAAAAAAAATTCAAAGGCATTATCTCATATTCTATTGTGTTCTTTGTTGAATAGTTCCAAATAAGTTTGGTCAGTGAACTAACCGATGGGATGGAGAATTAAGACCGCCCTTCTCCAGGATGGCCGTGTAGGGGTCGATTTTATCCAATGTGTTACTAACACTCAACCTTCATGACCCTTTGACACAAATTGTAGTCATAGTTAATGTAAAGAGGAAGATGAATTAAATCTTTGGACATATGTTGTGGGCATGTGTAGTCATCAAGATGTGCAGTTTCACACAATCCCTATTAATCAGAAGTCGCCGCGTTACAATAAAAGAGCGTAGCTGGTCCTTTCCCCCCATTTTACCTCATTGCTGCCATTAACACACTCCGAGACGCGGCGTAATGAAGCAACGAATGGTCACGTGCACAAATCCCTGGAAGGTAAACACAGTATGATGTTAACCCAGGTTACGTTTTTACATGTCAATAAAACTTCCTTGTCGACCTTGCATCTCTGATGTGGTGCAGACATAATACATGATGCAATGCACAACATTAAACTGTACATAACCATGCATGTTAAAATGTTATTAAGAAAATCCGATCTTCTCACTGAGGTAGGCTGAATCTTCAAAATTCGCAATGGGCAAGTTTCTCATTGTCTTTTTTCTTGTCACCGCTCTGTTGGCGTTCACACTGAATCCTTTTGTTCCTGTTGAACTGGAAGAAAGATTCAAGTATCGCTGTTTTTTCGCTTTTTACAATTCATTTAATCTATGGGTAAGTAGCGTATCGCAAGTCATTGTAACGTGTACCTCAGACTCGTAGCCAGGACTGCGTCATGAGGGGGGGTGACATGTTGGTTGGGGCACGTAACGAGGGAAGAGTCTTAGGATAGAGGGTTCTACCCCCCCCCCCCCCCCCGTGGCCACGCCACTGATGTACCTTGGAATTTAATCCACTTTAGTAAGATGCTTGCTTTCCACTTAAAAGATTAACCGAGAACCAATATTATGTTTGATATGTTAAAGAAGACATGTCCTAACCGTTTGAGTGAAAGGTTCATTCATTTCCCATTTTCGGTACTCAAGATATTGGCAATTGGATTTAATTGATACAATTTCTGTACAAAATGCACTTGAAGCAAGCCAATGTGATGTCATGGGTTGAAAGTAATGGTCAATGTTTTGTTTTCTTTGTTTTTCATCCGATCAGTTTGACTTGAATTGCAATCTTGCCCCTTTAAACTTTTTAAATTTAAGTTGATGAGGACTCAGTTATACCATCTATAAATCAGAGTTAAGTTCCTAAAATTGTTTGCCAACAATGTGAGCCTATGGCAACACGACTGCTTGTTTCAAGTTCATTCTACGAAGAAAATTTGTCACATTCAATTGCTAATATTTCCAGAAACGGAAATGGGAAATGAACACATATTTCCATGTGTTCATTTCCCCATAATACTTAAAATATGTTCCTCTTCCATGATCAAAATAAATTTGACTCTGGGCTTTTCTGTTAAGGGGAGTGAATTTCATTATAAGTGGAACTTAACTTCACTTGAATACATTTCAAGTGGAATGTATTTTATTATTGAAGAGGAATTTAAATCCACGTAGGTTCTACTATACTTCACTTAAAATTAGCAACTATTTGCAAGGTGAATTATAAAATGGCCACCCATAGTAGAAGTAGTAGTATGACTTCTGAGTGACTAAAATATATTATCTGTTTTGTTTATCGAAGATCAGTATCACGCTAGTTATGGACAGAGTGATGTGTGATTATTGGTTTTTTTGGGGGGGGGGGGAGCGTGGAGGAAATATGTTTTTGTAAACCTACTAATTGGTGACTTAATTGTCTGTTTTCTATCTTTATATTCTACACAACCAAGGTAAAATTTCCACATGGGACCCTAATGGGTTCAAGTTCCTGGCCCACGGGACCCTTATGATTTTGCACTCAGGGTAAATTAAATACTCATTAACAAACCTTTTAACGGGAGTGCAAGTAGTAACCAATAAGTTAAACTGTTTCTTCTTTTGTACATTCATCGGGAATAAATTGCAGAGAGCGGTGGGTGGGGGCTACTTCTTCGAATTTTTGTGTGCAACACAGAAATCCAATGAAAAATTGTTATATCTTACCTTGTTACCAGTAAATGGAACCGGCCAAATTCTTTAATGATTGTCCCTTTTTACCGGGCTACCATGTTCACCTGAAACTGTTTTCCATCCGTTATTGCAAAATTTAAGATTTAGAGTGATTGCTTAAGGGACTATAACTCAATTTTCAAATGGATGTTTAATCTAACAACCAATACCCTAATCCTATCAAATGCCATATCGTAGCGACATTCGATAGTAGCTGCGATTTGGCCCGGACTTTGCTTCATTTATTTCTGCTCAAACGAGTAGGTTGGAGATGGAAACGTGATGAGATACAAATGTCATGGGTAGATATAGCACATCGCTGAAAAACATTCCCATCAATCCGTTTTAGATTACGAGGCCAACCCTTCATTGTGCGTGGTGAGGACTTCACCAACCACTTGATATAATGAAATCAATACTGATTTTTTTTAATATTGTGTAAGATATAGACGGTAGTAATGATGGCCTTATGCACATCATTCTTAAATGGAATATTTTTTTGAATGCTCCAAAAAGAGTACAAAGACAGTGGCCCAAAAACAATCCAACAATTTAGTCGTAATCATAAACCCCAGCATCTCTTCAACATACTATGCCCAAGAAGAGCCATGGACGTTGCATCATTTGAAATGGTGAAAGTTTTGGTGAACAAATTATTCTTGAACAACAAACAACTGTATATCTATCTGTGGGAAACTTATTTCTTGAAAAAGGAAGGCTACCATACTGCAGTGTTGTAGCCACGAGAGGAGAGGGGATAGGACCCCATGACCCAACCTTGCAATGCAAATCACACCTAAAAATAGCGGTTTTCCCCTTATCCTTAGACTTTTCCCACATGTGGTGCCCCTCCCCCACATAACACCAACCCCCTCTCCCCATGACACAACCCTAGAAGCAACGAGCCTGCCATACTGCCTTAGTTTTGATTATCTAAAAACCTGTATAAATAAATATTAGTTTTAGAAGGTTGAATTTTTCTTGAAAAACAAATGCAACATATCACTTTAAAATCACAAACAGGGTCACAGCCAGGAATTTATGAAGGATTAAACGAAACATGTAAACAGTGTATTATTTACCTTTTTCTTTTCATTCTTTAGACATCTTTTTAAGGGTGATATAGGGTTGTTATATCCTACCTTACTCACAGTGGTATAGCACTATAGCTATACTTCTCAGAGGGGTTATCAAGCATTCAGATAATTATGATGTCCTTTTTAATGCAAGAAGAATTTGTCCCTTGACATTTGTGATTTGACCTTCATTTCCGAATTCAGCAGAGCCGTGACGTAATTTCGCTTTCATTCTTAAGACACTAGGCATTTATCTTCAACAGACTTTTAAGGACTAACTCGTATTTCCATGCAAAATGTGACTAGAATGGAGTTCAGTGGCTAACTTGAATCAAATGGATCTTAAATCTTGACAATAGATTCGGAAATTTCCAGACCAATGTGTCAAAATATTATTTTGGGGGAAAATACCTATTAAATCGGCACTCAGTTCATGCTGTGAAATTAACGAAGAGCGTTATTTCAATTACAAACAGACATTGTGTCTGAAGAACTATGCCCGTCGCAAGAAGTCTACTGGGTGCCGCCTACCGATTTTTATATGGCCTACGCTCAGATCAATGTTTCCATACGCGTTTCATTGTTACTCCTCCATACACAATGTCATAGTGTCGCCAATGCATATTTTGTATAACAAAGGAACCAACGCCAACAAAAGTGAAGAGATGATTGCCTACCACAGATACACACGTGAGGCGAATTCATCTGCGTTACTCTCACCGATAGGCTACATTTACGAAGTTCAGTGGCGGAGCTATAGGTTCGTTGTTTTATCTCCAAACATGACGTCAGTTTGACGTCACTGCATTAAGTTTATCAGTTTGCCCACAAATCGATCTCCTGAAGTTCAAATGCAAATGGTTCAGAATGCTTTTGAATTTGATACAGGGTATATTATCAAGTATATTTTCTTCCGGTGATCGAGCCAGTAATGTAGTCATGGGCGCAAATTCGGCATTTTGTTTGTTTGCCGACAACTATCCTACAGACCACTTTGGGCCTGGAGTAATTACTACCGAAGATATCTTCAATGGCACCAGGGTGATAATTTACAAACCACCTATGACGTCAGAACAGTTACTGCCTGGATTCATCCATTTCCATGGAGGCGGATTATGTTATGCTACTGCAAGTAAGTACATTCCGTAGTATACTCTACAGACTTGTGTGAGGTAATTTGGTAACCAATAACTGTTAAATTAGACTAATTAATAGGGGATTGTTCCAATATCGGCAATATGCTAAAACATATTACACATGCCTGATTCCCGCTTTGGGAAGTAACTGTTTTACATATTTCCATATTTTACGAAGAGATGGGAGTTTCGCGCCATGAAATTGCACCCCGCAAATGTGTACAGAATGTATTGTTTAAGTGACCTAGTGTGCTTGTACAATCAAAGGCATTTATGATTACGATGGAGACCTCTATCTTTGCCTTAATTTGGAACCTACAGTCAAAAACTTTTCATTTCATTGTTCAAAGCCCACAAATTTGTAGGTTTCTGAACTATTAATACAACCAACGAGTGTATGAAACACCAACTGTTTCGTGAAGGTATTCTCAAAATGAAGGTCATAAATATCACGTGTGGGCCATGCACATCGCACAGACTGATCATGAATCATTAGAACACTGAAACAGGCTACTACATAGCACTTGTTACTTGTTCTAAACGTTAGGTCTAACCGGCGTACTACACTTGAACAGTCAGGTGTAATTGGGCATAGGCTACTCCGTGCACAAACCATCATCTCGCCAACGAAGAAAAATGCACTTTTCTAGTAGAAGTCTGCATGGCCAGTTCTTTTTCGAGGACACCTAATCGGTAACGGAAACTTTGTCACATCTTGTGTCAGTTGTTCCTCGTCGATACTCAGCAGTCGATCAGCAGTCGAGTTTTTTAATGAATATTCATTTTCTGTATCCCTCCTATTGGCTTGTTCTTCTAGTGGTTTATTTTACGTGAATAAAAAACGACAGATCGATCACCTTGAGCATTTGAGCATTATTTTTATGACAGTTGAAGGAGTGCGTTTCGGAACACTACCCATGATGCGAAATTCCTTAATACATTCATCGTTCGGTTGGCGTAATTGAAACATAATAATGCTAAATTTTGGTCATGCATTTGCTTCGTATTGCATTGTAAAACACACAGGATCACTTTAAAGTACGTTATTTACTTTAATAGAGACTATTATTCCTGTGAACTAATTGTAATGATAAATGTATACCTCATTCAATATTTCTTTAAACAGGGTCCTATGAAGGAATTGCCAAGAAAATAGCATTTGAAGTTAATGCCGTCGTAATTAATGTTGAGTGAGTATCCATCCATGCATTCACACAGATTACAAGTTTTAGTCGGGGAATGTCATGACATTTGAAAATGATCAACAACGATATATCCTAACGTGATTATATAACAATACTTGCAGCCTCCATGAACCAAAATTTGAAAGCAGGGTCTTTTTCGTTTTTACCCCTCATCAAATTATCCCACCTCATCATTGGAAACTTATTTCGTACCCTCGACGAACATTCAAATGTTAACAAATTTTAGTTCAGAAAATTTTTTTAGCCTATCCTAGTTATATTGATTGTGTTTATATAATTAAAACGTTAAGCCTTGCAAACTGCTCACCACATTGTATTGCGGGTTTTTAAAATTTTTCTTTCAAATTAGGCAAACATTTATCAACTTGTCAGTGTGTGGAGGTTTGAGTAACCCACTAATTGTAAGTGAACGTTGATATCAGCCGTCTGTTATTGGTGTTTTTTGCAGTGATGCTAGGTAGTATTTATAAATGAAGATTGCTTTATTTGTTTTGTGGCCTCATTGCACATGCCATAAACCAGATCCCTGCCTAAGGTAAGGACCATAAAGATTGAAACAAAGTCTGTTACAGAACTAAAGGAAGATGTGAACTTGCGAATAACCTCCACTCGGCCACATGAATTAAGTACATTTATAAATGATTGTCAGAGTAGCAATCCCGTGTCACTCAAATCACGCAGTGAAAGGCAGGTAACTTTCAAAACAACTAAAAGGATTGAAATCGGTGATTTGTTTTGGTGACAAAGCACATGCGAACATCTTTCAAATCTTCGGGATAAACAAACCAATCCCGCACCTACATGTTCCAAGTTTGAGTTCACATAAAAAAAGTGGGGACGTCATTCTCTCTTAGTCCATTTATAACAAAGGAGGACTCATAAGTATAGTTCTATGCAGTAGACTTTATCTTCATTGCCATTTTGGTGAAAAAATATGTATTTAAATTTGCTGTTCAGTGGACTATGAATGAGTCCATATTTCGTTCTGCGCGGTTATTCAGATTAACGCTTTGTGTTATATGCACGCAATTGTGCGAAAACAGGGGAACGCCGCACACTATGCGCTATGTTCGGTTTGTGCGTACACGCTGTGCCACAAAATTTCATGCGCCACTGAAACCGATGAACCAAAAGTTTATTGGTACGACACTTTGACTGACAGCAAATTCAAACAGGCAGAGTGATATGGCTCATATTACACAGCATGCACTGTGCTGAGAAAGTTCTGATTACACGTTACGTAAGGTTATAACGCGTAGCCGGCGGAAGCGAGGGGGGGGGGACAGGGGGCCTGGTCACCCCAAAAAATGTTTATGAAATTTTGGGGGTCATGGGCCCCAATAACTGAATGTTGCAAAATAAATTTTTCAAAAATAATTAAACAAATTTGAGTTGCGTTATTACATTTCGGCTGTTCTTTGGCTCAAATATTACTTTTCAGAGTGCAAAAGTTGCAAAGTGTCGAGGACTTCGCCCCCTGCACCCCCACGATAACCTGTAAGAGAGTTTATTTTCGCCCTTCAAACAGTTGCAGGGTATTCTGCAATTATGACCCACTCTGAGTTTAGGTATAAATTCAGGTAGACTGTGACAAGCTTCATATCTTGGGAATCTCTTGACTTTTCATTCGTCGGGTTACAGAATGGATTATTTCCTAACAGATTTGGAGTGGCTAAAAAAATGCAGAGACGTTTTCAATTGCCAAATTAATTCAACGGATGGACAGGATGGTGTTCAGGTGCCCAAAGATTTGCCATCTATCCTGCTCTAGAGCCAAATAAGGGCAATGGTTATGAGAAACGGTTAATTTGTTTTTCGATATTTACTTTAATGATGCATGGTGAGAATGTCTTCCCGTGAGTCTGCTTGAAAATTCATTTCAACACACTTGTAAAATTTTGTGTTCGCTTCGCGCCAACCAGTGGTGAAGCTCTGCTCAGATAGTCTTCCTAGCAGCGTTTTAGTTTCAAGTGAACATTTTCTGTACAAAAAGAACCTCGAATTAGCGACTTCTAAGACCCCCTATAAGCATAAGAAATGGCATATTTGAATGCCTTAAGTGGTCAGATTTTTCAAAATTTCCTGTACGTTTCTCCCCAACTTATGGCGGTGTTCCACTCAGACCGCTTCATAGCAGAATTTAAGTTTCAAGTGATCATTTTTTACAAAGGAGACTCAAAATAGCGACTGCTTAGATCCCCATATAACCCCGGGAAATGCCATTTTAACTGTCTTAGGGGTCGGATATTTAAAAATGATTTGTACGCTTCGCGCCAACCAATGGTGGCGCTCCGCTTAGTCTTTCTGGCCGAATTTTAGTTTGGAACGAACATACGTTTATCTGCGATTGAAACTGCTTGGATTCCTATTACAAGCCTGGGAAATGCCATTTTTGACTGTTTGAAAGAAGCGGATTTTCACATTTTCTGCACGCTTTGCGCCAACTAGTGTTGGCGCTTCGCTTCGACCGTCTTACGTGCAGAATTACATTTTTCGGGTTGAAATCCACTGCCCAAAACTGAAATGCTCCCCTACGCCTCTGGAAATCCTTACTCAGGCGTGCACTGGAACAGCTGCTTGCAACATTCAGCAGGATTCCGGATTTGCGATCCAAGGATACATAGTCCAGTGGAGTAATGAATTGAGCTTATTAGTACCGTAAAAGTGTGTTTTAATCTTAAGAAAATCACAAATTTTTCTCACCAGAATTAGAGACAAATAAACCTGGCAAATGCCATTTCCAGCCATTCAAAATTTTCTTTGTACGCTCCCCGCCGACAGATGGTGGCCCTTCGCTTAGATAGTAAACTCCAACCACGCTCTACAAAAGTGTCCAGCCCCCATTGACCCCTACCAGGAGTTTGCCCCCTAAACCCCACCAGGGGTCCTTAAGCGGCCCCTGGACCCTACGCCCATTTAGTTTTGTGCTTAGCGCAAAACCGGACGCCTTACGGGGTTACCATTATGTCGGCTGTCGAAAACTTGTGGCCCCAAACAAAAAAATCTTCCGCCGCCTATGTTATATATTTTCACTTTCAAGCAGTTAAGTTACCTTATGTTTGGAATGAGTCTTAGAGGGAAAGGAGTCAGGGGCTTAAATAAGTAGACCAGGAGAGCTGTAGCCTTTTATATTGAGAAAATTTTGCCTTCAAAGTTACAAACGTTTCGTTTTGACTTTCGCAAATTTATGGATGAATTTATCAATACGAAGTCATTTTATGTAAGACATAGTCTGATCACGTGATTATTACTGCTTTCTTATCCACAGCTACGACAACACGCCAACAAATAAGTTCCCCGGTCCTGTCAACCAGGCCTTCGCAGCCGCAAAATGGTTCCTACTGCACGCCAGAGAGTATGGTGTTGATCCAAACAGAATGGCCGTGGGTGGTGATAGTTCAGGCGGATATCTTTCGGCGGTGACGGCCCACCTGGTTCATGACGACCAATCCATCCCTAATATCAAGCTTCAAATATTAATTTATCCTTTGACACAGTGTATTGACTTTCATTTCCCTTCTCATCAGATGTATGAAAAAGTCTTTGGTCCAACAGGTGGCGTAGTTCACAAATTAGCCGTAGCAGGGGGCTGCTCCTTCCATGCATTTGGTTCAGGGAAACCGGAGATCATAGAGAAGTTCTTGGAAAACAGGCATGTTTCTCCATCTTTCAAACGATCAGATATCTACCGCAAAACTTTGAGACATGATTTACTACCGACTGTCTATAGAGATAGTGCATATTATAAAGGTCCATATCCCGATTCCGATGAATCAGACGAGGAGTTCTGGGGAGAGTCTGAGAAGATCTTTTCAGATCCACGTATGACACCACATTTCAGAAGGAATATGACTGGTTTACCAACAGCATACATTATGACCGCTGGCTATGACTCCTTGCGAGATGATGGCTACCTCTACGCCAAACAGCTAAAAGATTCGGGCGTTAATGTGACTTGGGTTCATTATGAAAAGGCGTGGCATGGGGTTCACTGGATGTTGCCACAGTTTGTATTCAGACTTGGAGAGAAAGTGCAGGAGGACTTTTTAAACTATTTGAAGGAGAATCTCTAACCTGACCTTTGATATAAGCTGTTACACTAGTTTGGTTACAACTTCCACATGGCTGTGTTCCCCACACAGTGGAAAACCCAGAATGTTAAAATAAGTGGTTGGGGAAAACAGGGGGAAGAAGGATAATGTTGGGGGTCAAACATTTTTGGAGTTGCTCAAAATCGAGAGCGAAGTGGGGCTAGGGGTCCAGGGGACAAAGCCCCGGAAGGTCTGAGGTTTTGGCATAGGCCAGCTATCTCTGGATGAAAAATTACGTCGACTGTGTGGAGATGTATAGGCCTATTATTCCTTTTTTTTTTCGGTTAACCCAGCTCCTACCTGGCCTAATGTTGGAGGGAGATATAAGGGCAAGGCCAAAATCTAAGGGGCAATGCCCTCTCTTGCCCATCCCCGTAGCACTCCACCGGTGCAATGTAAAAGCTACAAGTTTTTTTACATTTTTACAAGTCATTTGACAAGTAGTTGTTCAAAGATCTGAATACCTTTGAAACAAAAGTATTAGTCTTTGTGATCTCAAAAATGGCCCCTGCACTGTTCGCCAGGATTTCACCAGGACCACAACAGTAACGGCAAACCATTTATGTGGTGCAACTATTTCAAAGTATCTCACCAGGTCGATGGCAGTACGAGCAAACCATTTTTGTGGTGTTACTAATGTCTACGCCTTCACTACGCTACTTTTTTCAAACAAACTAGTTCCATATTACATTTTTGAAGGCAAAAATTTATTTTATTGGCATTATAAATTTAGTACAAGACTTCAAATATCAAGACTGCCACCCTGCACCTTTCCGTTCTGTATTTTTGCAGAAAACCTTTCAGTGTGGAAAATTTCGGACGCAATATCGGATCTAACATTTTATATACACAACCCTTGTAAGTTTATTCAAATTAAAAACGCAGCGAGAAGTACCTCTCACCATGGGCTTCCGCAGAAAAAAGTCAAGGGGGAGGGGGAAATTTCTAGGGAGGGGCAAAACCTCCAAGTCACCATAAATTGACACAAAGCATGCAAAAATTTCAGCCCAAAATGCCTCCCAGATCGCCGGAAGTGGCATTTCTAAAGCCTTTTTTCGCACAGAAACTTGGAAAATGCGTTTTGTTCGGATTTTTGCTTTGATTTTTATACGTTTATTCAATTTTTTTATTTTCCAGGGGGTGCCCCCCCCCCCTTGCCCATACCTGCGGACGCCCATGCCTCTCACCAAGACACACACTTAAAAATTATCGTTATTGTTAGTGTTCGACAGATTATGCTATAATGGCTAATAACCGATTACCGGTTCTGATTATTTAATATTATAATCGGCCCGATGCCTATTCCCGATTATTAGAAAAAGGAGGTTACGCGTTTGTCGCTACTGTACGCTTCTTGCATAACCATGCTGAGGTTGGAAAATAATGGGAATAGTTCAATTCGTTTCAAGTACGGGATATCATTTTCACTACAATTTTTCCCTTCAAAGATGGAAATAAAAATCAATTCTAAATACGCTAGAATTGTTTGCATTCGATGTCACATGCCCACTGATAAATTAGTTTGTAGGTCAACTTCATGCTCTGTCTAGTTTTCATCCCATGACATGGGCGTCGCCAAGGAGGGTTGGCAAAGGGGCATCTGCCCCCCCCCCCCGCCTTGGAATATCAAACGTGAAAAAATTAATTAAAACTAAAATAAAAAAATTAAAAGTAAATCATCAAAATATCCTCACTCACAGCGTCAGTTTCTACTCGTGAAACAGTAATTGAACCCTCCTAGGATCGCTTCGAACTTTTCACAAAGTATGAGACATTGGTGGGTGTACCCATCGACGCCATGTATGTCATAGGTGTGCCCTATCATGTTTTAATGAAAAATATGCAGACATTTGACCAGTAATAGCAAAAGAGGAGATGCTGTATAGTGAAATCGTAATTTGGGGGAACATCATTCGTGATATCTATTGGAAATTTTAATTGTAAAAACTATGCCAAAATTTTTTATAGTTAATAACAGTAAATAGGTATGTAGTGTGCATATGGCATCCGACTATTGATGAATGCGTTGGTCTTTGTTTGGTCCCGTGCTGATCTCAAGTGGCGACGCGCGGATGTAACTGTGATATACAAGGTGAATAAGAGGGGGGGGGGGGGGTATGATTCATAATTGGGTAACAGTTATAGGCCTACATAGGCTGTTTGACAGTTGTAAGTTTTATCGCACATAGGCGTGAGGGACCGTGACCGAGAGGCAGATTTTCCTTCAACATTTTTTTTTAACATTGAAAATTCTAAAAATCTGAAAATTACAGACATGAAATTCCTGTTTCAGTGCTCGGTATATGCAACTTAGAACACTCGTCAAGTGTCATTTCAGGCCATCTGGAGGGTTTGTAAGGCCCCAAATTTTGTTGTACGCTCCGCGCCAACTGATGGTGGCGCTCCGCTTAGAAAGTGTTCACAATTCAATCATCCATGATTGACCTTGCCCCTCCTTGTAAAAATTGCTGCGGACGCCCATGTCCCCTGATCATGTCGGACCATTTTCATCATTTCACTATACTGGGCTGTTTTACTTGTGTTCTTGTATTTAAGTTGACCTGCAGTAAACTTACTTGTATCGGAGTAATACTGGCAGCAGTACAAGTGCTTGTGTGACGTCAGAATTGCGGCTCATTAGACGAGATGTGACAGAAGTTTCACAACTTTAGTTATTGTCAAATGAGCTCCATTTTTAAAGTTCCCGGTGTGTCTCGGTCCTAGTGTCGACCCTGGTCCTCCCGGGAAAACGTCGGGTGATCTACCACGGTGACAAAAATGGGTGTTTTCATGAGATGGAGATGCATGATGGATGCGAGTCTTTGTAGGGTGCTTAAAATTTTTTATACGACTGGTCCGATTTCTAAGCAGAATACATCATCGTTTGACGAGGAGCGTACAGAAAATTTTGAAAAATCGAGACCCGTAAGATACCTGAAATATCATCCTCAAACTTCTAAGTCTGAGAACCTACACTCTAAAAACTGTTGGGCAAAAATTGTTGGGCAAAATACAAAATGCCCAACATGGGCAAATTATTGCCCAACAAATGGGTACCCATGTTGTTGGGCAAATTAAGGTTGGGCAAAATCCAGGTGTTGGTAAAAGGTGTTGGGCAAGTTTTAAAGTACCCAACAGTTGGGTAATATGTAATTGACCAATCAGATGATTAGTTAAAGATCAGTTAAGTTTTACAGATAATTATTGTAATATAAGTGGTTCATTATAAGATTTCATGGTTGAATAAGGTTGTATTTGGTAAATAAAAAGCTAACGGTAGAATAGCAGTAAAAATCTGGACGAAAGTACTTTAAGAGCAATGGTCGCATAGAAAAAAGAAGTTTTCATTGCTACATAATCAATGGGAGAAGAAACACAAAGTTCACGATTGAGTTTGATACTTTAAACTACACACTTCACTGTTTACCTACCAAGTGCATCGTCGCTGGGGCCTTAACCACTCTTGGAGGATAAACGGTGTATGTGTTAGGGTACTTTGTCATTATATATCAGATTACATTGAAATTATTGAAATCCAAACAAGCACCCAACATACTGGATAGCCTAACACCATTTGCCCAACAGTTGGGAGGACACATATATACCCAGTGTTGGTTAAAAGTTGGTCATTCAGTAGTGTCAAACTACTGGGTAGTGGCATTGCCCAACACCATTTGCCCAACAGTTTGCCCAGTTGTTGGGAGGACACATATATACCCAGTGTTGGTAAATAGTTTTTAGTAGTTTTTAGTAGTATTTTTTAGAGTGTATATAAGACGTCATTATTTTGAGCTTTCGTTTGCCCCTAAATGCTCACTTCTATAAAAGAAAAACCAGGTTAAATATTCCATTTCCTAGTGAAAAAATCGGAACATTTTTTTACGTCTGTGTATCCCTGTGCATAATTTGGCAGCTGGATATTTTAAAACTTTTTGCAATTTTTAAATAGACTGGATATTCAGTACTATCAAGAGGGGCTGAAGAAAAAATGTTTTTGTTAACTGTCTGACAGTGTGGGCTAATTATTATATATATATATTGATTTGCAATGACAAGTTAGCCGGCACTGGGAAGTTATTTTCAGAACAACATTTTGCCTCTACATTGGATATAAGACTCTCTGAATCTTGAAAGCTGCATCTATACCGTTTTGATGTTAAAAACTTGTGGCTAAAAAGTTCGTTTGCTCAAGAGAAAATAGCTCTTTGGACATTGCTATCGGATTTTCATTTACACTTGCAATCGTTGCGTAATCTAAACGGCACACCCAAATTATAAAGCAAAATACAGGGCAAGTAAATAAGGCAAGAAGGTTGTTATACGCTTTCAAACCGTCAACGTAATTTACATCCCGAAGCGGCTGGCAACATTAAGACAAGTATTAAATTTCCTGATCTGCTGTTCGACATCTAAAAGACGACTTACCATACATGAATTTATATCCTAGCACCTGTTAAGCCTATTGAGTCATAAAAAACAACGCACAGAAAGGATTAATGTCTCGGCAACAATTACGGCTCAAAGAAGGTTTTCTATGGATTTCCATCTTATAAAGGGTTGACGGTATCGATTAACTATAATCAAAGTATTTTTCTGCATGATCCACTTGTCTAAGGATTAGTTGCTTTGAATAAATTGGTGCTCCAGGAATGATATTGAAGCGGTGTCGCGCCGAGTAAAGGAAGAAATGAAAATACATTTGAAACATTTATACAACTTATAGTCATTCCTTTAAGTTTCTTTATACCCAGGAGAATATTCCAGTTGGAACTTGTTGAACATGTACTAACAGATATAGCAGGTTATTGGAAACCAAATCATCAGGTTTACGAGGATTGTAATAGGTACCAAAAGGACCATGTTACCCTTTTTCGGTCTTACCTGTTGACACCTGCTGATTTTCATCACTCCAACAAGCGATTGGGACAGCACCTGTTTATACCTATTGATACCTGTTCAAACCTGTTGGAATTTCAACAGGTCTCAGTTGAAATTTTCTCCTGGGTACCCACAATTTCACTTCATTTTCAATTTCTCCAAATTGTAGTCTTCATCGTGGTCGTATTTACCATAACTAATGATGCAGTGCAAAATGGGGTGCCTCGGAAGAGCGCATTTCATTTTTGGAAAGTGTTCATCCTGGGGACCCTGTCTCACATGTACATATAAAATATAATACTGAGAAACGAGAAATCCTGTTCAAGAATATAACGTTTCATGCATGTGTTCAAGTTCAAAAGATGGCCTCGACATTTGCAAAATGCCGACTTTTCGGTATCCCGAATGGATATGCCAATATCGACATTGCGCTCGTTTATTGTTATTGCAGCTATTATAAACACGTGGTTACCTGAGTTCTGATAACATTTGGCATAGCTGATTGTTTAATATCATCCGAAAGAAAAGGTCGAAAGATTAACGCGTCGTCACAAAGTCCGAATCAGAATTATGGAGTATTTCTTTTGCATTTTTGCGAGACTATAAATCGTTAATTAGTTAGATGCAGTTTTACGGCCAGTTTCCAGCGAATTGGAGTTGGTCACGCCCCTTTTCCAGTTGTGGCTCACTGGTGTGTTTCCCTGCTCCAATCAAGCACAATGACAGTAGGTCGAGTATAAGCTGAAGTTATCAGACAATGAATCCACAGGACTGCAGCGGTAAATTTAAGTTGTTGTTACATAACAATGTCATCTTTTATATTTAAATATTTCCATTTTTATGTTTTGCGATCACATTATTTTAGCACTGACCGCCAATACATGAGGAAGTTGAACTGCAGGGATAAGAACTAGACAATTTCGTAAGTTACCTTCAGTAACTACCACCCACCCCCCTTTCCCGACCGCACCTGCTACGTTTATGCGTTATGTGTAATGAAATCCCAAATAAAGCCCAAACAAAGACACGCAATTGTTTTAATTGAGTGGCACAAGAATGACATTTCCAATCTTTGCGTAATCTAACATTATGTTAAACTGGGTGAATAAATAAATGTGTAAAATAAATTTACACTGTTATATCTTAGCAAAAGAATGTCGCGAGATCGGAAGGCATTCGGTCTATTAAATTCATTTTTAACCTTCGAGACGTATACATTTTTTCTGAAATTTTCAGCAAAAGGTGCATTTTAAATCGAAGATGACGAGAAAATTGAATTGCTGACTACTACGAACTTTTGACGGACATTGAATGTGCTTTGAAACACACACATGATTTAATGCGGTGATGCAATAAGTGTAGTCATCTCTTAATCCAGCAGCTTGCGGAAGTTATCTTATTCCTGACTTACCTGCGTAGCAGGCTGTACGGCATATTCCTTTTCAGTCATATCCCTAACGTCTGCCAAAGTGAACACCGAATAAATTCTTTTGGATATCATAGAAAATTGTGGCCTCGAGACTGGTTGAATGTTTGTGAATATTCACAAGACGGCAACATCTGGTCCCGTGTATAGCCCAAGCCACCCATGGAATTGGTACGTCATTGTAATACCTACGTCCTGGTAGTACCCACTGCGCAGTGTTTATGTAACACGATAATAATAGGGCATTTCGGGTTTCAGTCTAGACTTCCAGTTTACGACCACAGGAGTACGCACACTCACTCAAAAACAATAGCATGATTCGTTAGAGAGTACATGAATAAATCATATTATGGTAATGAAGTTTGCGTCTAAAACTGGACGCAGTCCTGTTCGCTTTGGCGGACGGTGGTTTTGGAAGCTAAGAAGCTAAGAAGCTAAGAAGCTGAGAAAACCACCGTCCGCTCCGCGGGGTAATACCTGACTGACTTTGAGGGATTGTTCAGAAACTTCGTCAGTGGTAATCCGTATCAAGCTGCATCGGTTGGATTCAAGAGGACAGTTTAGAGCTCAGACAACAATTATCATGTTATAGTAAACAATAGCTAACCCAGTGAAATTTCATTTCAGATAAATTAACAAAGAAGGACATCGAGAACAGAATTGTTGAACTTATTTGAGATTTTAAAATTGTCTGTTAGAGTGTACCTTTAGTAAAAAAATCAAAAATGTATATTAAAGAGCACGAAATATGAATTCCAACAATCCAACTTCCATCTTCATAGGACATTCATGGGCTGAGATATACAATGTTGAAGTTTATTCACTAAAAACAAATTGGTCCATTGCACAATAATTTGTGACTCTCTTGTTGTACAACACACATTACCTGCTTTCTTTTTCCCTGTGATATTAGGAATGTGTTTATGATCTTGAACACTTCCTGTTTGCTTGCATAGCCTTTTGAACAAAGAGGGCCTTTTTTTATTACAACACCCTATAAGAAAAAAAGGGCTATCACACCATAGTAAAAGGTTCATGGTACAAAGGTGGCGTGCCATGTCGTGCAGAAGTTATAATGATACTCTATGGAATAAACAGATTATTTTCATCTTTTTTATCTTCCATTTCACAAAAGCAATTGGTACAGAACTCCGATTTCTTTTATTTTATGCTGTGCCAGTGCTCGGTTATTCATAGGAATTTTCGAGAAAACCATCTTAATTCCAAACTTAATTAAGGTAATTAAGGCAGATTTTAAGTGACGGGGTCTCGAAATAGTTGTCAACTTGACAAGGCTACAGGAGCTTCGAAAAGGAGCTAATTTAGTGTATTTGTCGATGGGGGAATCACTGTGTGTGTGAGGCCTTTACATGCTCTCCTGACTACTCCATTGTGTACCCTGAAAATGTGGTTACGTGCCGTATAGCCACAATGGACATTACCATGTTCTAGTCTCTGGTTGCCTGTGTATAGGGTAAGGATGGATTAGCTGCAGGCTTAATCCGACAATAGTGACGAAGGTCTGGTATATGGATGTGGCGATACACTTTACAAATGCCTGTCAAACCCTGGATCGTGGCCCATACCGAAATCATGTGTAAGCAATCCACCCGTACAAACGCGAGCGTTCACGCACACACCCACACACACACACACACCATCACAAACACATACACACACACACACATATTGACATGCACTTACAATCAATTTGACGTGTCCTAGAAGCGCTAAAGTCATCCGTGTCCCTTTGTTTCTGCTCCTTTGTTTTTCTCTTTTTTTTTTCTTGTTATTCTAAATCTGCCTGAATTATTGGAGGGGAAAACAACGTTTGTTCCTCGAATATTTTCATTGGGTGGTAATTGTCCATCTCTCCCAAGGATCGACGCCTTTGTCCGACGAGTGAGGAGTGCAGCAAGTAATGAATGGCCTTTGCTCTAATTTATAAGTACCAGGGATGATGTGAACGTTTGAATGTACGTAAAGTAAATTTATCACGTTTGAGTATCACTTCAGCTTAACAATGGCCAATGCTCAATGAAAACCAAATGAAGCAAAGCGTTGTAAATTTCATGACAAAATCTAGCCAGATACTCTCCATATAGCACCTTTACAGTTGCTTAAGTAAAGTGCAAATAATGTTCTCATGTCCAACTGACCATTTTGCTCACTGCATGACTAAACTGGGCTTTGCATAGGTTGGTTTAAGTTTTCCCAATATTGGGTGAAAGAACCAAGAAACTTTTTTGACCAACAACAGTTGGTTAAATTAGTATGTGAATTTCTTTACCCAACCTTGGTTAAACTTACCGCTAATTAATTCTTTTAACTACAGCTATATTTTTTGACAATATTTTGCAATACGTTAATGAACGCCATGGTAATTGTTTTAATAAGACAATTAGAGAAACATTTGTTTAAAGCGCTGTGAAATTCTGTTGGAACACCAAGTTTACACATTCATCCGAATGAAGCATTCCGAACTTCTCCAAAGAAATCTGTGTTTATCACTTCAGGCTGGAATAACTGAGATAAATTGAAACTGCCCATGGTGAATTTTTGCATAAAATCGCATTTTTCAATTGTACAATACAACAAAAAGAAGGAAACAAATATGATCAAGAAAATTGCATAATCGTTAAAGAAAACATAAAAGTGTCACTGAAAATTAAGTCAGAGGGACTCGGCGAAAACTTGTCACGTTGCGCTCGCTACGTGGTCGTATAGCCTGCCATGTAGCGAGTCTCGTTTAGTTGCGTGTACCCTATATAAAGGCGGCCTAACGACTAAACGAACCCGAAAGTCATTATTCTGAAATATGTCTCATCCAAATTATACAGTCACTTCAGTAACTTTGTTGCGGGAAAGTGAACTTGACTGCGAATACTCGGTAACTAACAAAAATTATACGAGGAACTGAGGATATAAATGGGAGGGGATCCGTGTCGGTGACGTTCTCAGTGTTTTCGAGGAGAGGGAAATCTGTGTTGCCAACTTGCCACTTTGGCAGGAATTACCATTCTAACAGGTATTGCCAGTTTACACTTTGGAGTAGTACACTAATTACAAAAAAAATCTAAAAAAATATCTATTTAAATTAAAACCAAGCATATTGACCAAAAAAGTGTCCCATGAATGCATATCAGTCTTGCTTTTGATGTTATAGTTGGCCCACTTTCTTTCTTTTCTCATTTTTCCCTTTCTGTCTTTCCTTTCTCTTCTTTCCTTTTCAATTCTTTTCCCATTTTCCTTTTTTCCTGTCTTTTCCCCCTTTCCCCTCCTATTTTCTTCTTTCTTCCCTTTGTTTTCTTCTGTTCTCTCTCTTCACTTCCTTTTCCTTTCTTTGGTTTCCTTTTTGTCATTCCCGTTTATCTCCCTTATCTCATTCTTCTCTTTTTCTTATTTTCGTTGGGGAATGGGCAGCTTGCGCCTCTGCCACCCCTTTGGTTACTAGTTGAGTCATTTAAAACAGGTACTGGTAGTGGACTAACATATAGGGCAGGGAGTTGGAAGACCCCTACCAAGAATATCACCCCCTTCAAGACTATTTGTGTATGGATCGAATTTAACCACTGCGTTGCTAAAACCTAACCAGCGGAATCTTTCACACATTGACACTCCCAGTTAAAGAGGAAAATATTAAAAATGAATTCAATCTTTGGACACATTTTGTGGAGGAGTTAAGTCAAACAGGTGCAATTTAACACAACTCCTGTCATTCAAAAGTCACCGTATCAGTGTGTTCACGCTTATCTTACTTGCTGGCATTGGTTGGCATAGATCATGCGCAATCACACGTGCGTGTTTTTAGTGATTTTGCGTGCTTAAGCTTACGCGACTGCGCGCAGAAAGATGACGAGTTGGAACCTACTTTTCATTGCGACAACAGTAAAGAGACCCAGCCAACTCTTTTGGCGCATAACCGTGACGGAATTTGTTTGTAAATACTGAATGAGTCTATTGCAATAGAAGTGCTTCCGAGAGGGTCCTTAGCACCATTTTACCATATTACTACAATTCCAACACACCCACACCCCTTGACATGATTATGAAATGAAGGTTTACGCGACGAAACCCCTGGAATATAAACACGGCAGATCAAGGTTCGACTTTAAGCCAGGTAAGGTTCATAGTGACAATAAATAATTCTTTGTCAAACTTGCATCCCTGATGTGGTGCAGACATGCAAATGATTGGTATCATAAACAAAATGTACCTCTTTGTTAGCATATATGTCTTACTCGGGCAATTAAGACAATACACAATTCTTATTACAGGTAGCTAAATCTGACTAGTTCGACATGGGCAAGTTTCTCATCATCTCTTTTCTGGCCACCGCTCTATTGGCCTATATGCTGAATCCTTTCGTTCCTGCTGAACTAGAAGAAAGATTCAAGTATCGCTGTTTATTTGCTATTTTCAATTCATTCAATTTATGGGTAAGTAGCGTATCCGCAAGTCATTGTAACATTAACCTTGAATTTCCACTGAACATGGCGCGTTTAACTCCGTTCGTGTTGAAAGCGTAAACTGACTAGTTACCTAACGGGGCGGATTTGGTTTGTCCAGTACCTGTTGAAGGTTTCACGAACTACAATCTATGACTGAACAAAAAATATGCCGGACAGTCTGCTACGCTGGTTAATGTATACCTTGCTTCTTATATTAACCTACATTTATTCGTTCTATAAAGTTAGTTAGTTACTAGTTAGTTCGTCATTCAGTCAGTCAGTCATTCATTCAGTCAGTCAGTCAGTCAGTCAGTCAGTCAGTCAGTCAGTCAGTCAGTCAGTCAGTCAGTCAGTCAGTCAGTCAGTCAGTCAGTCAGTCACTCAGTCAGTCAGTCAGTCACTCAGTCAGCCAGTCAGTCACTCAGTCAGTCAGTCAGTCAGTCAGTCACTCAGTCAGTCAGTCAGTCAGTTACTTAGACGGAGCTTTACGGCCCATTTTCCAACCTATTGGTTCAAGTCGAACCGGCCAGGACCTTTTTTCCAGCTGAGGCTCACTGGCTTGTTTTCCCTACTCCATTGCTTATGCGGAGCATCACGCACAGCGGCAGTAGGTTCCATTTTTAGAGCCTTTGGTAAGACACCACCTGGAAATAGAACCCGGGCCTTCCGCGTGAGAGGCGGATGCTCTTACCGGGGAAGGCCCGGGTTCACGAAATATTACCAATTATGTGTACTTCTACACGTAATCCTTTGTTCTGACTGTACTTGTTTCATTCTGATCTACATTTTGTAACAAATCAATGATCATGCAAAACTGACACATGCCTCTTAATGATTAATGAAGAACTTTCCAGATACCCCGGGACAAAATCACTGTCACGTGACGTAAACCTGGTAAACGGCAATTTGTTTGTGAAGTTTGGCTTCCATAAACGTTATTACTGTAGTAGCTAACTGAAAGAAATTGTTTAGTCATACGTCACAGTGAATTGTGTACAACATTTAAGGTTTCGTCATTTAAATATTGATAGTTGCTCAAGATATCATGTCTTATTCAGGGAATTTCAGAGGTGTACACCAATGTCGCAGGTCTGAGAGTGGACAAAATAAGTTCTTATGCGTGGTTAATGTGATATTCTGTTTTAATCTGATGTCATAAATGTGAAAGGGGGAGTAACAGAAATAAAGGTATCATATCGAACGGAGAAAAGATGAAAGACATTGTTGAAATTTGAAGACAATCATGCCAAGCTGTAGAATAAGCAGATCATGAATTGGAATATTTTTGATACCTAAATAGAAAAGCACTATCTGCTTTGCTGGTTACATTACAAAGAAAAAAAAAACTTGGACCCATCGTATCATATAAAACGTTCTAAGAAATAATACCGGAACATTGTTCCACAAGGCAGACCATTTTTTCCCTCTTATAACCAGGGAGGTGTTTCGAGATGGAGATCAATAGAAAACCTTTTTCTCTTAGCTCTAATAGTTGCCGACACTAATACCTCTGTTGTGTGGTGCTTGTTATGATTCAATAGACTAAATGGGTGTTAGGAACTAAGTTCCCTGGTAAGGGTCTACTAGACGTCACACAGCAGGTCGTGAAATTTATCCCTTCCTTAGTATCACTATCCTCTTAAGGACATAAATTAATTAGAAGGTTTCGACGCGTTTGAACGCTGATTACAACCTCATTGTTTTGTTAACTGCATTTTACTCTATTTAGGTGTGCCTTTCAGGACATAAAAGCGAATGCAATAATAAATGAAAATTCGATAGCAATGTTTAGTCTTATTCCCTTTTGCTCATTTGCATAAATCATCAGCTATGGCCTAAAGCCAGGGTCATTGTGATTATCAGCCACAGGCAATCGTTTTCAATGAAAGGACAGTGTTTAGCACTTCTCTGTCGGCAACTTATACACAATAGCGTAGTTCTAAATAAACTCCTTTGTTGGAGTCACCTTAGAGTGTGAAAGGCATAATATTCTGGTGGCTTACTGTTAAGGACCAATCCGCTCGCCACTCCCAAACTACAATTTTAGTATGGGGTACCAAAATTCGTTCGATTGGCTCAGCTCTTTGATTGACAGCTAATTCAAAATGCAGAAGTTCCGAAGCTTGTATTACAGGCAGGCATGAACTGTAGTGAAAGTGTTTTGATTATGCACACTGAGCTTTTCATAATCATCCTGTAGCAATAA